>NWSH02000535.1:13901296-13925339 GCA_002382865.2 Heliothis virescens
CGAAGGGTTCCGTTCCATTATCTATGAAAAATAAACGTACCTACAAAAAATTACTTTGTTTTTCATACAAATATATGAATAACAAAGTTATAGTTTGCGGTTACTGAAAAAGTGCTATAACTCAAAAACTACTGACTGTATTTCGTTCAAACCAATTTTGGTTGATAGTTTTTATTAAGATCTATAACATATATTTTTTTTAGATTTTTCACTTTGGTAGTTTAGAAATTACAGGGGGGGGGGACACACATTTTAGCACTTTGAAAGTGTCTTACTCTAAAATGATTGACTTTGAGAAAAAAATGGTTTTAGGCACCTCAATCTCATTTTTAAAGACCTATCTATAGACACCCCACAAGTATAGGTTAGACGAAAAAAAAAAAATTTAATTTCGGTTCCATGTATGGGGAGCCCCCCTCTAGTATTATTATTTTTTTATTTTTGCATAAGAATCGTAAAGCGGTTAATGTAATACATCTAATTACCGAGTTTGAATTGTGTAGTGTTAATAGTTTTGGAATAAAGTGGCTGTGACATACGGACGGACGGACAGACAGACAGACAGACATGACGAATTTATAAGGGTTCCGTTGTTTGCCATTCGGCTACGGAACCCTAAAAAATCAAGTTTTGACCTATGAAATTTGAAGAGTTCTCTCGATTTCTCAAGGATCCCATCATTAGATCCTGGTCTCCTTACCATGGGACCACCTGTGAAGTACACCCTTTCAAACAAAAAAAGAATTTTGCATATCGGTCCAACCATCTTCGAGTAACGTTGAACATACATAAAAAAAAGATACGGTCGAATTGAGAACCTCCTCCTTCGGGAAGTCGGTTAGAAATTATTAAATTAATAACTGAGAGATAATAAATTATAAACCTTCGGCTTCGGCTTCGGCTTCGGCCGAAGGTTGTGGCGATTGCCGATTAATCGGCTTCGGCTTCGGCTTCGGCCAAAAATAGACCTTCGGTCNTACTGGATCAATTTAAAAAATCCTTTCACCATTTGGATGTTATTATCTTTAATATCTTTCATTCTAGGTATAATATTTGTCATTTGTAGCGAAAACTGAGATTTAAAAGTTTTAGTTTTTATTATTTTCGTTAGACGTAATATCTTTCATTTGAAATTGAAACTGCAAGTTATATATATATTTGGAATTGCTATTTAAAACTCTTCATTTTGATACCCCACTCGATGGGGTTGGGTAAAAAAATTTTTTTTTTACCTCACAATATGGGGTACGAAATCCGCCATTTTGTTTTTTTATTTTTCTTATGTACCCAGTGTCACTCGCGCTATCAAGACGAATCTAACGACACCAAATACGTATACAATCCTTCCAGCCGTTCAGGCTGTAGCAGGGAACATAGAAAATCTGGATACATACATACATACACGTCAAAAACATTACCCTCCTGGCTGTGGGCAGTCGGGTAAAAAGGGCGCGAGCGGAGCGAACGCGATTTGTTTAAACATTCTTAGGTCAAGACACAAAAAAAAGGGAAACCGGGAAAATCATTGATAATAGGTAATACCAATGCGCGAGCGTAGCGAGCGCGAAAATTTTTATCACTTCAAGGATTAAACCTGATTGGCGAAACGAAAATAAATAGGTAGGTAAATAGTATTTCTGCAAGGCCCCCAGGCGCTTAGCCGTCAGCGGTCGCCGACGTTGCCGACGCCTAGCGCCGCCACTGATAAAATGTGTGAGAAATTGTCGACCCTTCGGGGCCCTCTGAGGATGGGGGCTCTGGGCACTGGCCCTTTGTGCCCTTATGGTAAAGACGGTACTGGTTGTCATCTCTAATATTGTTTGTTTACCCGACTGCCAAGAACGGTTATGATCGTGCGTGTCTAGTACTGGCTTCTGCCGGCGGTTTCACCGCGTCCCGTGGGAACTACTCGGCGCACCCGGATTAAAAGTAGCCTATAGCCTTCCTCGATAAATGGGCGTTCGCACAAACTCTTCAGCTTTATAATATTATAGATTATCTAGTATGTATGTATAACCTGTGAATGTAATATTCTTTATTATCTTCAAAATGGAGGAGGAATTACCTAAGTGTTCTCAAAAATATGTGACATGGTATGGTACATACATTCCTAGGAATGCTGGAGAATAGATGCCGCTGTCAGCCATTAAAAGCTTAATAAGCACTAGCGTTGCCAGATTGTTTTTCGGCCAAGTCGGGGTTTAAGAACTTTTTTTGAGTGAAAAAGCGGGATTTTATCGTCGAAAGCGAGACTATAGTAAGCGGTGTCGATACTATCTCCCGTGCCGTGCCGTAGTGTTGGCTAATGGTGATTTTGATTTGATAATTGACTGTAATGCGTGTGACCGCAGGTGCTGAAGATGATGGTGGGCAACAATCTCAAGGACACACAGCTGCAACAGATCGTGGACAAGACCATCTTGTTCGCAGACAAGGACGAGGACGGCAAGATATCGTTCGAGGAGTTCTGCAACGTGGTGGGCAACACTGACATACACAAGAAGATGGTGGTTGACGTGTAGGCGGCGTCACGTCACTTGCCACTCGCCTCTCCCTCTCCGCTCTAGCTAGAACACTATTCAAATTGCGTGTCGGTCGCGCCTCTCTCCCCACACACACACCCGCACCGCCCCTCACACACACACACGTCGCTACGTACATTCACGTACGTAAGACACACGCAGACGTAGCGACGGACATTCTAAAGTGTGCGATGTGCAACTGCGGCTGACACAGTGTCGGGTGCATTGAAATCATTGGCCAAATTTGAAATTGCAACATTTTCGGGCCTGCGACTGTCAGGACTAGTCGCGTCTCATACACAGCTGGCCTGTGACGACGCGACTACAAGAATGACTCAACTGTGAACAGAGATTACTAGTTTTGTTTGCAATGTGGCTAGTATTTGCTATTAATACATATTTATCGCGTAATTATCGCAGGACGCGGTCGTAACGTTAACGAGTTGGCTGGAGTTAATTATAGCCCCGATAATGCACCCGCGCCGTGTCGGCTGCGAGCGAACCCGCGGCGGGAACTAGCGGCGCGACTCACTCGCGCTAGATCTATCGTAATACATTTTAAAAATTCTATTTAACTTTAAGATATACATACATTATATTATAGTTATACATCATCAGACGATCTTTATCGTAGTCGAATCGGACGTAGATTTTTATATTAGTTTTTTGTTGCAGTAATTTTAGTTTATTTTGTTATTTAGTATTTTATTTGGGCTCAGTTCGCGAGTCCATCACACGGTTGTCGGGTAGAGGATTCACAGTCGGCTGCAGTTGAACAGCCGTACGCTAACCGTAGTGCGCGTGCGCGGCCGACTGGACACCATTTTAACGTTAACGTTTGATCTGCTCTATCGGTTTTAGTGTTCAAGCCATACTTTAAGGATTGTCATCCACTGGCAACTGATGTTAACAAAGTTGATGTACTGTTATACATGTGTTGAACTAATTTAATGTATGCTTGCATTTCGTTCAATGCTATATGCAGCGGATAAAATAAGTGTGTAAGCGCACAACGAGCTTTACGATTGTTTCGTGGAACTAGTTCGGAAGTGACAATTCTGAGTGAACGGTTAGCAACAGTAGCAGTGGATGCACATCTCACGTAGTAATCGTCGTGTACTTCTACTATATACACTGATCTTATCGCCTTATCCGAATTTTATACAAGTAATGTTTTACGATATTAGCTGTTTAGAAGTATCTGTGTATTGAGAGTTGAGCGTTTAGAAGTATCTGTGTATTGAGAGTGCAGCCTGGCTGCGCAGCCAGGCTGCCCAGTGCGTGGGGGCCCTTAGACCTCTCCTCGCCCCCTCCCCCCCCCCTCACCCACCCGCTGCCACAGCAGCCTGCGCATCTTATGCAGGCCAAACGCGTTCCTTGCTATAGTCAGATCGCCATGATGCTGTCCACTAGGGCTTGTTAAAGACGTTACAGTTCCGACTGTCATTTCTAGGTAGGATCGTGTATGGCCGGCATTTTTTGAGCAATTGTTTAATTGACAGTAGTAGTAGAAGTGGCAGTTCCCCGTTCCCCTCCCGACTGACCGTCCCTCCCCGCAGGTCCTCGCCGCCCTCAAGTGACCGTGTGCGAAGTGTTCCTCCTGTGTGCCAGTGTTCCCAGTACCAGCCTAGCTCGGTCCCACGGACAGTCAATGTACAAATATTTATGTATTCAACTAACTTTATTGTGTTATATTATACCGGTTTTTGTAATATATTATATGTACCTAGGAATGTTTGTTCGTTAATCCGTTAGACTGTTTCTTCAGTCCAAATATAAATAGATATCTATCATGAAAATTTTAATTATTTAGCATAGTTCTTATAGTCGTGTGTTGTTTACTTAGATAATTGATCGTTTTACATGTTACCGAGTCGTCGGCGGCACCTCATGATACCTTAGTAGCAGTGAACGCACGTGAATCTTAATATCTAGTCACAGCTGTTGTGCATTATTATTCAGACGATATGGTTACCTACTCGCTAGCGAGCGGCGACCAGACGCGGCCCGGCTCCTGCCTTCTTCACTCTTTATATTTATGATTCTACAGGCAGATGTAAATGCATCGGTATCTTTAATGTAAAGTTCAATGTAACATTATATAGCAATGCGTGTAAGTGCCGATTGTAAAGCCACTAGGAAGGCGCAGCGGTGCGCTGTGTCGTTTTGACGTCTCCGTTGCACTCGACGCAATAACCCGTAGAGGTAATGTGATCGACACGAGACACGTCGGACGGCGTGTCACACGTGCCGCTGTCCGCTGTCACGTCACCAGGAGCACTATGAGTAAACTGTAATGTTGTTGTCGTGTCGTCTGCTCATCTCCATCAGTAGGTAGCGTGTCTTAATTAAGTCTACTCTAAATGAAACTGAACATAAGTTTTATTAAATTTTCAAATTTCAAAGATTCTTATTGTTTTTTTCTGTCATGTATCCTTCAGGCCACTGACCATGTTTGTTGTGTACCAGGGGCCACAAAGTCACCTATATATTCTGCATGAAAATAAAAGATAGAAAATTATACAGATGGGGGTGGAGAAGTTGGGTGACAGCAAGAGTTAATGCTGGTTTGTTTAAATTTGTGTTTAGTTTATATAACTTGAATTATTATCAGTCACATAGTACCTAACTTTACGAAGAAACACTGATTTTAAGCTGATGAAAGGAAGTCTACTCCAACATAGTTTGGAAAGGAATTAATTTTAAAAGGAACGGAAATAATGGGAAGCTAAGGATTTCTTAGGATCCACCTGTATCTTAAAAATATACATAACTGAATTAACAATAAAGTATATTATAAACTACAAATGACCTACTTAAATATTAATTACAGTAACTATACAAATCTTGTTGCTATTGCTAATAACTTAGTGTAGTCTGCTCCCTTAGAGTGTGTTTTTTCCTTGAGTATGGTCCTCAGTATGGTGGGAATAGGCACATGGATACGATTGCCTAGTGGAGTTCCGTTGTCGTCTATTAGCACAACATTGTTACTGTCAAACTTAGGCACTTTGACATTTTGTGTCTGTTTCATTCCTACTAAGATGCCTTTCTTCTTTTGGCCCTTGATTGCTACCAATACTCTGTCGCCAATGTAACCCACACCTGAAAAGTGTTAAATGATAACACTACGCAACAAAAAAGAATATCCAAGGTGAAATATATGATTTCTTGTAGATAATTTGATACTGAATAAAAGTCCAGAACATAAAATTGGTCTAGCACGTCGGGATTTGGAGATAAACCATGCTTATAGTGCTAAAAACGCGATTTTTAACGATATTTGACGTTAATTTTGGGAGGACAAAAAAAATATAGTATTTTTTACCTATACCATCATATAGTACTATTTTCCCTGCATTCAATCCATTTTAATTTATATTATTACGACTTTTCTTCCCCAAGATAAAGCATTTTATATGTACATCAGAGTTTTTCATACCAATAGGTCAAACAGAATATAGGGGAGATCGAACTACCACAGCTGAAAACATATAGTATGTCAATGAAAACTCGAAGCGTTAGGAATTTAAATGGGTTGGTGTCGGCAAGAGTAGTATTATATGATGCCACAGTTAAAAATTTCCAGAAAAATTTGCTGTCCTTCAAAATTTACATCAAATATCGTTAAAAATCGCGTTTATAGCACTATAAGAATTGTATATCTCCAAATCCCGACGTGCTAGAGCAACTTTATGTTCTAGACTTGGATTCAATATCAAATAACCTACAAGAAATTATATATTTCACCTTTTGTTGCGTAGTGTAATAAGACAAAATATGTTGGTTGCAATTATAATGTTGTTAAATTCTAATATGCTGTTTAATGTCTGGTTCCTCCAAACATTGCCTAAGGAATATAGTTAGTACTAAGAAGAGAATATTGTTTTAAAGAAACTAATGCCTTGGAATAATACCCTAAAGCTTGGCAATTCATCTCTTCATGCACAAGACTGAAATGTACTTTTAATCATGATCAGTCCGTCTAGGATTGAACGCTGTCTGCGCCGCGCCCCACTCTCATCATTGTACAGTGGCAAACAGAAAGGACAAAGTTTAAAAATAGCAAATACATGAACTAAGTTTTAAACTTACAACGTCTAGTAATCGTGTGTGTGCGAAATATTTGTTTACTTACGTTTCTTATTATAGACACAGATTACTTTAGGAGGTTTCCCTTCAGCCATGGCTCGTTTGCCGATTTCAGAGTTGTCGACCACTCTCAGGCGACTTAGCAGACGCACTTCATTCATGCAGGCAGTCGTGTGGAATCCACGACATGTGTTAGCTGGATTCAATTTGTTGAATAATGATTTCAACATTATTATTTTAATGTTTATACAGAAATCACGGTAAATCTTCAACCAAATATGAGGAGGTTAGGAACTTATGACCAGCGTTGCCAATGCTAGTAGTCCAAATTTCCCAAAAATCGAAGTGAAATTCCCCAAATTTGGGGAGAATAAACTTCGAATTCCCCACAAATTCCCCACACAGATTATCTACAGAAAAGAAGCCAGATTGAATAAAATTTCAATAATATTAATGCAATTATTTATTTACATCAGAACTAGGTGCAGTTTTTGGCTATATAGTTGTAGATAACATGATTTTAGACGGATTAAATTTTAAAACATACCTATCACGCAACGGGTGCGAAACTATCGGCTGCTTGTCAGAGTGACATTTCTCTGATGTTCTGAACTGCTTGGAGCGCGTCAGAGTGCATCCCGGGTGTATGTTCTGAACGCAGCACAGATGAAATTATGAAATACTGAAACTTCAAACTGCTGATTGTCAAATTCTATGGGACTGCGGGTAAATTGTGGGAATCCCCGTATTTTCCCCACATGACAACAATCCCCACACAGTCCCCACACGACTTAAAATTCCCCACAGTTTGGGGAATTCCCCACAGATTGGCAACGCTGCTTATGACTTTGACTTATGATTAGTGTTGCCACCTCAGTTTTAGAAATGGGGCTAGTTCAAAAAGCTAAAAAGGGCTAGTTCGGGCTAGATCAGTGTTTCCACCTTAGTTTTAGTAATGGGGACTGTTGAAATAGTTAAAAAGGGCTAGACCGGGCTAGACGGCGCACAAATGACCAAGAAAAGACTTGCTGTAAAAAAAAAGTAAAATATACCTTTACTAATGATTTCAATTATGTGTTTACTTTTTAGATAGAATAACAACATTTTTGAAAATTACACTAATTAACAAGAAAAGAATTACCCAATTTAATAGATTCTAAAGTGAAAAACACAAACTTGACGCAAACTTCAGAATTTGGTGTAATATTTTTAAGAAATTAAAAAGGGCTAGATTTAGCCCCAAAAGGGCTAAGGTGGCAACACTGCTTATGATATGACCGACTGACAGTTGACATTGGATGTCAATATAGGATTTGTAATATTTTTTTTTTGACTGGTAACTATTATAGTCTTTTACTATCCAAGAGCAAAATTATTCTAGTCTTGGGCGAAGCTTCTGTAATGGCAGCCACACACGATACAGTATACTTGCGCAAATCCGGACTTGCACAAGTATACTGTATCGTGTGTTGGAAGATAATTGCGCAAGTTGCTCACTTGTATACTTGAGCAAGTTCAGACTTGCGCAAGTATACTGTATCGTGTATGGCTGCCATAAAGCGTTTGGGTCAAGGGACTGATTCACAATGAGGTACTCCTAAAAACGGAGCGTATTGTGAGGAGCTTTCTGTCTCTAGACTCTAGGGAGTGGGGCCTTAAGGTGAATTCGACCACTAGAAGCGGGAAATTAAAATATAAAAAGGTTTTTTCATGTTTTACCTAAGTTAACATTCAATATGAGGCGTGATCTTATGATTGGCGGTTATAATATCCCACAAAGTAATTTCTGATGTCCTTGTTTAACTCCGAAACTTCTTACAATTTAAATGTAACTGTAAAAAGCTTTTTATTGCGAAATATCATAGTTTATACAGTTAGTTCGGCCAGGAAGCCGAAGCTGCGGTGGTGAGCGTTAAACCTATCTGCGTCGATAAATTCGCGTGGGGTCGCCAGAGTCCTGCAGCGCTGGAGCCGTGACAGAAACCATGCTTGCCGCATGATCCATGCTTGCTTGCATGTGCGTTATATGTGCGTTTGTCGTTATTTTTCTTTATCGACCACCTTAACTTTTTAAGAGTTTTGACTGATACTACCAGTCTAAACCGTTTTTGACGGAATCTCTTGGTCAAAAGTAGTTTTAACCAACGCCATTGGGCAAAAGTACTTTTGACTGTTATTTTAGTCAAAACTATTTTATTGACTAAAGCTTACGCTCAAAAGTAGTTTTGACTGATTTTACTAGTCAATAGTACTTTTGACTGGTTAAGAGTTTTGACTGCAACATATAAACAATCCAAAAAGAGAAGAAAAAGTAGTTGCCGGGAAGCCATACATGCAGAGATGAGTTAGCGCCATATAGGTCCTATCTTTATCATCAACGAAGTCTTGAATTTTATAATAAGCTTTTTGGGTTCCGCACCCAAAGGCTAAAGGGTAAAACGGGACCCTACAACTAAGATTTCGTTGTCTGTCTGGCTGTCTCCAGACTGTACCTATCTTATAAACTGTGATGGCTAGAAGCTGAAGTTTTCACAAATGATGTACATATTTCCGTTGCCGCTATAACAACAAAACTAAAAATTAAATAAAAGATATTATATATATCCCCATACAATAAAGGTATGAAACCGCAAATTATAATTTTGTTATTCATATATTTGTATGAAAAACAAAGTAACTTTTTGGTGCCCGAAAAATGTTTGTATTTTGGCTAGTTGTAGGTTACAGATTCGTCATGTCTGTCTGTCTGTCCGTCCGTCCGTATGTCACAGCTACTTTATTCCAAAATTATTAAGACTACACAATTCAAACTCGGTAATTAGATGTATTACATTAACCGCTTTACGATTCTTATGCAAAAATAAAAAAAAATAATATAAGAGGGGGGCTCCCCATACATTTAACCGAAACTAATTTTTTTTTTCATCTAACCTATACTTGTGGGGTGTCTGTAGATAGGTCTTTAAAAATGAGATTGAGGTTCCTAAAACCATTTTTTCTCAAAGTCAATCATTTTAGAGTAAGACACTTTCAAAGTGCTAAAATGTGTGCCCCCCCCTGTAATTTCTAAACTACCAAAGCGAAAAATCTAAAAAAAATATATGTTATAGATCTTAATAAAAACTATCAACCAAAATTGGTTTGAACGAAATACAGTCAGTAGTTTTTGAGTTATAGCACTTTTTCAGTAACCGCAAACTATAACTTTGTTATTCATATATTTGTATGAAAAACAAAGTTATTTTTTGTAGGTACGTTTATTTTTCATATATAATGGAACGGAACCCTTCGTGTGCGAGTCCGACTCGACCTTGGCCGGTTTTCATAGATAGTGGTACGGAACCCTTAGTGTGCGAGTCCAACTCGCAGTTGGCCGGTTATTAAATGAGGGTGGATGTTACAGTGTCTGTAAGGTACAGGAAGAAGTTCCTCCGGTACATGACTGAAACAGTTAGGTTTTTAATACTTTTATAATCTTCTTCCTTTCTTTTTTATAATAATATTATATATTTATAATATTTTTTTATAATAATATATGATAAATGGGCTATCTAACACTGAAAGAATTTTACAAATCGAACCAGTAGTTCTTGAGATTAGCGCGTTCAAACAAAAAACAAACTCTTCAGCTTTATAAAATTACCATATTACTATAGATTTAAAAATATATTAAATAAGTTCCTGAAAAAAATAATGAGTGCTCTGCACTGCTGTATACTTCGATGTGCACTGCACTTGTTAGGGCTTAGGTATACCTACCAGCGCCGTGTGGTCTTGACGGGGTTCCGGTATAGGCACGTTCTTTGGCAATTTTTTTATAAGTAATGGCGCAAAAACACTAGGAAGTAGTAACAGAATGAACGACGATGTTTGTTATTAGCAAGACACAAGAGTGATTTAACGTAGGTACCTAAGTCTTTAACTGTCTGAACATTTTTAGGATTTATAATTCAAAACACCATTACAGTTACTGAATTGAATAGGTACCTATTTAAAAGATCTTGTAACCAGATGGTCACCGTTTTGGAGGGTTCATGACCGGACTTCCTCCCTGGAACTGCGGCGGACTCAGTGAAAGATATTAAAAATTACCTACGGTTATTATTAAGGTCAGTCAATATCCTATAAGCAGGTACACATGTAGTTACCTACTACTACCGCGAATTATAAGATCACATCTTATATCTGAATTAATTTAGCTACAAAAACATTTTTGTTTGAGTAGGTAAACGCTAACAGTCGAAGTAGATAGATAAGCAGATATCATAATTAAGTTAATTCTTTAAACACGACAGTTTGTAAGGGTGTACGAACTTTTGATGATGTGGAAACTTGTTTATCAGAGCAGCATAATGCATATTGGGCTAGGTAGTTCTATCCATATGCAGGAAGTGGTTCTCAGAGACGTGGATGTAACTGTTAGCGGAAGAAATTGACTAGTGACATTGGGTCTACCAGTGAGGTGAATTTCTCCTTATGTTCCGTTAAAAAAGGAATCTCACAAAAAAAAATTATCATTCATGTGATATATCACATAAATTTGGTCTATTCTGATCTGATAGACCACTTTCTTGTCCGACTGTACATTGTTTTTCAAATTCGGGAACTCGTATACCTAATAACTATGTTTGCCAGCGCTGCTGTTGTGTCCCTCCCTTGCACAATTCTTCAATGGGTTCAATTCTTGAGTTTGACAGAAATAGCTTTGTAAGTTTTCGAAAATATTTACAAGTGAGTTTTTACCTAAATGCTACCTAACCTTAAGGTGAATTCGACCACTAGAAGCGGGAAATTCAAATATAAAATGGTTTTTTCATGTTTTACCTAAGTTAACATTCAATATGAGGCGTGATGTTATGATTGGCGGTTGTAATATCCCACAAAGTAATTTCTGATGTCCTTGTTTAACACCGAAACTTCTTACAATTCAAATGTAACTGTATAAACTATGATATTTCGCAATAAAAAGTTTTTTAAGTTTTTGTGTTTGACCTGATTTGAAAATTGATAAACGGATTTATTCAATTTCTTTTTAATTCATTTATTCCACATATTTTTATATTTTTAAATATTTTATAAATACATATAAAAAAACAAAACATTTAAAAATACAAAAATAGTTTCCAATTAATCATTATTTTATTCATATACCNTGGTTTTTTCATGTTTTACCTAAGTTAACATTCAATATGAGGCGTGATGTTATGATTGGCGGTTGTAATATCCCACAAAGTAATTTCTGATGTCCTTGTTTAACACCGAAACTTCTTACAATTCAAATGTAACTGTATAAACTATGATATTTCGCAATAAAAAGTTTTTTAAGTTTTTGTGTTTGACCTGATTTGAAAATTGATAAACGGATTTATTCAATTTCTTTTTAATTCATTTATTCCACATATTTTTATATTTTTAAATATTTTATAAATACATATAAAAAAACAAAACATTTAAAAATACAAAAATAGTTTCCAATTAATCATTATTTTATTCATATACCTTATAGCAGCGGTCGGCAACCTTTTGGCAGGCAAGGGCCACTAGGTAGCAAAAAAACCTAACGGCGGGCCGCACTTGTCATATTAACCCCAGAAGCCGAATGTTACTGTTGTTTTATGTGCATCTCACTTATGGAAGCACACCAATCTTTTGGATAAAATTTATAAAATTATCGGACATAAATTATTATCCATCTTAGACGACCTTCGACGACCGAGCTAGGACGAGAAGTCGGGTCTTTGGCTCTTTGCACTCCCTTCGTCAAACATAGACACCATGTTTGATGGCACCACTTTCAGACCCACTGTTTGCCTCCGTCTGGGTGCTCCTTGCTGCTCTCCTCATCGCTGCTACTGCAGAGAAGCTGTCAACAGCCTCGGTCACCATGGCCTGTCGTGCAGCCTCAGTGCGGGCCGTATACTACGGCATGCGACCATCAACGACGTGATCCGTCGTTTCCTAGTTATCTTCGGCTTTCCAGCCGTACTTGAATCAACTAATCTATACTAGATAATATTATAAAGCTGTAGAGTTTGTTTGTTTGAACGCGCTAATCTCAGGAACTACTTACTGGTCCGATTTGAAAAATATTTCCGTGTTTGATAGCCCATTTAGCGAGGAAGGCTATAGGCTACTTTTTATCCGGGTGCGCGCAGTAGTTCTCACGGGAAATCGCTGGCAAAAGCTAGTAATGTGATTTCGTAGGAGTAATCTCGGAATTTGTTGAAATTATCGATATTTTGATTCGCTATTCACTATTCTTAGCATGGATATCATACACTAACTATTTTGTTTTAGTACCTGAAGGATCCCGGGAGGTGAAACTGTGTGAGACAACTAATATTTATTTTTTGTATTTCAGTGTTCGGTACGTCATGGAAATAAAGTAATTAGTATTCCGCAGTAGAGTAGAGGCGGTGTTCAGCTCTAATTGATTCTGTGGAGCCCCCTCGGAGGCGCAAGACGTCTAGTTTGAGCCATCAGAGTACGATTCAATTACTAATATTTTTTATTTGTAAGAATCAAAGGAGTATTGATGACACAATGGCGAGAGCGGCGCGGGTGCGTATTGATTGCGCGTCGTTAGGGGCACGGCTCGGTTACAGAGCTCGGCGCGTCAATGATTAAAGGCGGTAACCCAATAAGGAGCGGATTGCGGCGGTTATCGGAAACAAAACAAAAGAGTGCGGGCTCGATTTACGTCATTAGGGGCGCGGTGGGACGCGACACCTCGACTCAATGCTTTTAAGATGTTTAAGTTCCTTTATCGCGCTTATAATGGTTCGTTTTCACGTTCGTATCCGCCGCTATTGTGCTGCTGTCCAAACAGCCGCCCGCGCCTCTTCCGCGGCTCCGCATTGAGCGCGCTGTCCTGACGCTCGCCTGTCACTTTCTTTTATTGGGACAATACAACGTTTAGTGGAACTATTACTGGATTATGCCTACCTAGCCCAATGTTTTGATATCTCATGCCGTATTGTATTACTTACTATTGTTCTTTCACTTTATAACATGAACGAAATAGGAAAGAAAATCATCTGCCTCCTACCCTTTAAAGAAAGAAAAGATGATGTGCTTTAATTGAGTTTGTAATGCAGAAAGCATGAAGATTAAACATAATGATTGAAATTAGGTACTTGTGTAGTGTGCCATATGAAACTAGTCGAAATCAAACAATAGTTCAATAATGTGACTGAGCAATACACACAAGCTTGTTGTTGCCAGCTGCAAGTTGGCAGTAGTCGCCTGCCGACGGCGGCGCGTCATGCCGCTGCGACAGCCTCAACCTCTTTCAACTGCAAAAGTCTTTACTAATACTATATTATTTATAGCAAACTTTTTATAATGTCTGTCGTTAATTATATTACCTACTTAAGGTATTCCTACAAATAAATTATTTAGTAATTAATTTAAACACTGGTTTCATTTGTTTAGGTTAAGCAACATTTAAGTAGTAGGTGTTGCTTTAATTTACGTTGAAATAATTACCATTTGATTTGATTTGAAATCATTCTCCCGGGGGATTGTTCGATAGAATGTTCTGATCTTTTGATTGGCAGTTGAATTTTTAATTAATTTGTTGTTTCCTATAATTAAGTAAATAGGTACTCGGGACGAAGTAGGGATGACTTCTTTCTTCTGGTCGTCACAGACTTACAGAAGCTATGATGGGAAATAAATCGCACATTAGTATATTAGTAACTACACACTACAGAAGTAGATACTTAAATAGTAAAAAGATAACACTTTTCAAAGTACCAAAACACATTTTTAACCGGCTTCCTAAAAAGGAGGTTGTTCTTAATTCGATCGCGGATCATTTTTAGGGTTCCGTAGCACAATGGCAAAAAAACGGAACCCTTATGGATTCGTCATGTCTGTCTGTCTGTCTGTCCGTCCGGATGTTACAGCCACTTTATACCGAAACTATTAAGACTACACAATTAGAATTCGGTAGGTAGATGTATTCTATTAACCGCTTTACGATTTTTATACAAAAATAAAAAGAAAATAATATTAGACGGGGGTTCCCCATACATGGGAAAAAAGTTTTTTTTTCATCTGACCTATACTTGTGGGGTGTCTATAGATAGGTTTTTAAAAATGAAATTGAGGTTTCTAAAACCATTTTTTTCAAACTCAATCATTTCAAAGTAAGAAACTATCAAAGTGCTAAAATGTGTCACTTTGGTAGTTTAGAAATTACAGGGGGGGGGGACACACATTTTAGCACTTTGAAAGTGTCTTACTCTGAAATGATTGATTTTGAGAAAAAATGGTTTTAGAAACCTCAATCTCATTTTTAAAGACCTATCTATAGACACCCCACAAGTGTAGGTTAGACGAAAAAATCGTAAAGCGGTTAACATAATACATCTACCTACCGAGTTTGAATGGTGTAGTCTTAATAGTTTCGGAATAAACTGGCTGTGACATACGGACAGACAGACAGACAGACAGACAGACAGACAGACAGACAGATAGACAGATAGACAGACAGACAGACAGACAGACATGACGAATCTATAAGGGTTCCGTTTTTTACCATTCGGCTACGGAACCCTAAAAATAGGTAAGTACCTATTTTATACGAGTATATCTTAATAAAAACTATCAACCAAAATTGGTTTGAACGATATACATACAGTCAGTGGTTTTTGTGATACTTATAGCACTTTTTTAGTAACCGCAAATTGTAACTAACAAATTATAACGCAAATTATAACATTTTTTTAATAAGCAATAAAATGGTTTAGGGTCATCGGTCTAGAAGTCGTTTTTTTAAGAACTTCTTATGGACACGGTTTTGCATAAGTCAATTTACAAGTTGAGTGGGTAGCATTTTTTAAAATGATTAGCTTAGTATATCTACATACACTTAGTAATAGCACAGATTACTTTATGGTGAAGTACTGGTAATATTTAACAGTCAAGTGCATTTAAATTCAATGGAGTATGATTTATGAATCGTTATTCTTTATTTACAAGGTTTAGTCATTTAGTCTTAAGTCTCCTATGCTTGCTGAATATACTCTATTTATTGATAGAGTATGCATCCGTGTACTGTGTAGGTACATTTGATGTGATTTGACTGACTTATGCTACTTCAGTAACGTCTCCGTTCAAGTCACACTCGCCAACAGCTCAGGTTTCAAAACCTACAGATAAAGGTACCTGTGTGTAGTAAGTGCTGACATATCTTACTGTCTGGGCGAAAATGGATGCATTGTGTTTTGCAACAACGATTAAGATATTGGCACAGAAATGTTTTTAACTTTGACTACTTTTTATGGCTTATATCTCTGATAGCTATGTACAAATTTATCTAGAACCTTGTAATGGGCTAATATTTGTAATTTTAATAAGCCGTCAGCAGAACATTCTAAAGAGGTCGAACCTGTTCTTTGTTAAATCCTTGCTGTGCCTGACAGGCTATCAACAGTTATAGGTTCCTTAATCAATTGCAATAAAATATTGAGTATGCATTGTGGAAGGTAATAGTTAATTAGGTATTTCTGTATTAGTGTTCCCAATCTAGTTGGTCGTGTTGGTGCATGTGTCGCAGCAGACTCGAGCATGTGTGTGCGGTGAGTGGTGTCAGTGCGGACTCACCTGTGTCACGTCACGCAATAACTACCTACGTACTTAGCCACAATTGACTTTCGCTAATTAATCCTTTCCCCGTCTGGCGGGTGAAAGCATGTTATTGTGGGCTCCCCACGTCACGGTGATTTTTTTGCCGCCATGTTGAAAGAGGTGGCGAATCAAATAATGGAGAAATAATTTAATCAACACGCCCTCGCGACCGTTTCGATTCTAAGTAGTGGTGTTAGGGTGTAATGTCGCGCGGTGCTTCGCGGAGGGTGGCGAAAAAAGTGCGACGCGTCGTGTGTGCAGCCGCCTTAATAGCCACCTCCCCCTCCCCCCGGCACGCACCCCGCGCCCCGCACCGCACCCCGCACACTCCGCGACAAGTCTTTGCGGTCGCAAATTGAAATGAAATTGCATAATTCGCGCACGCGGCGCTGCCTGCGCCCGCTCGCCTCCGTCGGCTGCGAAACATTTTTACGCCTAATGAAGTCCTTTTCAAGTTCCATTTAGGAGGCGACGAGCCGATTTGCATGAAATTTTGGTTTGTTGTGACGAAATTACACGATTCAAGCTGAAATTATTTTCTATGGTCTGTTAGATTCCTTGAGTGATGCTTTCATAACTGAGGTACTAATAAAAATACTTTGTAGAGCTACACACACTTACCTGCATTTAACAAGAAGACAGACGATGATGTAAAGCAGCAATAAAATATATATTAAAACTGTTAGAAATGAGAGGACACTGAGTAAGAGGAAGCTACGAGACATGAGTGACAAGCACACCAGCCGCCGCCTGCGCACACGCTGTCGACGTTTACTACAGGATGCTCTCGTCTTCTTGATATCATCATCTGCCTAGCCTTCTCTCAACTATGTTAGGGTCGGCTACCAGCCTAACTGGATGTAGCTGAGTACCTACCTGCGTGTCACATGAAGCGATTGCTTATCTGACCTCCTTAATCCAGTTTCCCGAGAAACCCGATACCCCTTAGTAAGATTGGTTGTCAGACTTTCTGTCTTCTGACTACCCGTAACTACTGCCAAATATATTCAAATGACAGCTGGAACTCAAATCAAAACAATTCTTTTTATAATATTAGTAGATAAGTAAGTACCTAAAGATTAATTATTATATTTTGGACACTTACCTATATTTTAGAAGTGGGCATGTTACCTATAGCGCAGGAATCATTTTTGGCAGTCGTTACGGGTAGTAAGAAGCCAGTAAGTCTGACAGCCAGTCTTGCCTAGGGGCATCGGGTTGCCCGCGTAACTGGGTTGTGGAGATCAGATACGCAATAGTGCAAAGCACTTCTCAGCTGCATCCTGTTGGACTGGAAGCGGACCCCATCCAACATAGTTGGGAAAAGGCTAGGCAGAGGATGTTATAGTGCAGCAAATGAAAGCTTTTCTAAAACGCGTCATAATTACTCCGTGATGAATGTAGCATTTAAGTTAAGACTAAGACACACGACGGTTTCCGGACGTAGGTACATACAAAAGTACAGACGCCAGCAGGTCAACCTACCCGAATCTGTTCAAATTAACCAATCGAACATTTAGCATTTTTATTGTGATAAGTCAATCTCAATCTGTCCAAGATTAAGGTAGGATGATATGCTGGTGTCCGAACATGACTTATGTAGGTATACGTAACTATTACTATTATTTTTAATTCTTATAGGAATATGGGGAAAAAAATATTGGTACTTAGCAACACTTCCCGGTTTTCGGATCTAAATCTTCTTCGCGAATTATAGTAAGTACTTTCCGCGCGGTTTCAGCCGCTTCCCGTGGGAACTACTTCGCGCAACCGGATAAAAAGTAGCCTATAGCCTTCCTCAATAAATAGGCTACCTAACACTGAAAAATTTTTTCAAATCGGATCAGTAGTTCATGAGATTAGCGCGTCCAACCAAACAAACAAACTTTTCAGTTTTTTAATATTAGTATAGACTAGCTTCTGCCAGCGACTTCGTTCGCGGATCATGTCACTTATGCCAGCGACAACGGGTCGTCATAATCAAAGATCTGAAACGTTGAACTGCTAAACTATCGGGAGTTACATGTAGTATCGTGAGACAACCATAAAAGATGGACATATGCTGTCGTTGGATATTTTTTATATAATTTTAAGGAGAACATTTCCGTCATACATGATTTCTGTGCAGCTTTAACCATTAAGGTTGCACACGCGACGGAAGCTCAAAAAACCGGCCAAGTGCGAGTCGGACTCGCGCACGAAGGGTTCCGTACCATTTCCTATGAAAACTGAACGCATCTATTACCTACAACTAGCCAAAATACAAACATTTTTCGGCAACAAAAAATAACTTTGTTTTTCTTATATGAATAACAAAGTTACAATTTGGGGTTTCCAAAAAAATGCTATATCTCAAAGACTGCTGTCTGTACCACGTTCAAAATAATTTTCCTAGAAAGTTTATGGAGAGTTCTACTTTTGAGATTTTTTTCATATTTTCTAAACTTGCGGTTCAAAAGTTAGAGGGGGGGACGCCTATTTTTCGGCTTTTGGAGCAATTATTTCCGAAAGTATTAACATAATCAAAAAATGATTTCAGTAAACCCTTATTCATTTTAAAATACCTATCCAACGATATATCACACGTTAGGGTTGAAATGAAAAATAAATCACGCCCCACTTTACGTGTAAGGGAGGCACCCTAATAAAACAATTTTTTCCACTTTTTATTTTTGCACTTTGTCGGCGTGGTTGATTTACATGTTGGTACCAAATTTCAGCTTTCTAGCGCTAACAGTCTCTGAGATTATCCGCGGACGGACGGACAGACAGACATGGCGAAACTATAAGGGTTCATAGTTTACTACGGAATCCTAAACATGGAGAAACCCCAACATTTCCCTTCACAGCTCTGCTCCTACTGATTGTAGCGTGATGAAAAGTATACTACCTATAACCTGCTCAGGAGTATGAATAATAATTGTACCAAGTTTCGTCAAAATCCGTCCAATAAGTAGTTTTTGTTTCTATAACGGTTATACAGACAGACAGACAGACAAAAATTCTACTGATTGCATTTTTGGCATCAGTATCGATCCCTAATAACCCCCTGACAGTCATTTGGAAATATATTGAATGTAGGTACAGAATTGACCTCTCTACAGATTTATTATAAGTATAGATAGATAGATATAGATAGAAGATATGATTACGTATTGTCAATGGCGCATTTGTTTCTACACTGTAATTATATACCCAACTATACTCCGTTTGCGATAGCATTAGAAAGAAGTTTAACAAGGCTCTTTTAGGTGTCCACTTTGAAGTAAAATTACAACAAAAATAAAAGCTTTTAAAATGATTACGGTCAAGAATGTCTCGCTTAATTGTACCTATTTTGCCTATTACCTTCTGAAATTACAACATTTTCATTTAATATTGTTTATTTCTACATTCTGTATTGTCGTGTGGACGTTAAAAAATTAAAAAAGGCATGATTACAAAAAAATCTAATTAGTCCGTCTTTTAGATTATAAAAAAATATTGCATACGTATTTTTCGTTTTTCACCTAAACAAATAACTAAAAAGCTATACACCGTTGAAATTGCGCGTGACGTCACGCCTATGTACTATTTTTGTTTAAGCGTGACGTCAAGACCCACCACTCCTGAACCTTAATACTCATTATCTTAGTTATTATTCACATGGATTTTTAAAAACAAAAAATACGTGTCCAATATTTTGCGATAATCTAAATTGCAGACTAAATGGATTTTCTTATTTGTTACCCTGTCGTCATGCCTACTGTACCAAATCCAAAATATTACATTTACCTTCAGTTGTGGCAGCATGTGTTTTAATTTTATTTTATCGGTTTAAAATGTTAAACATCCGTCAAATTGCGTAAATATTGTGCAGTTACTTGTAAATGCTACACTTTTCTCGTTGTTAACTGAATTCTCGTTATTTTCTTGTTAGTTATTGCTGTTTTTGATATAATTATAATTGTTAACTTTGTGTTGTCAGTACATTTTGTGGAAGTATGGATTCTACTGGATTTGGATTGAACTGCCTCGTTGGTCTAGTGGTCGCATAGTGCGACTGCCGTGCCACGGGTCTTGGGTTCGATCCCCGGGCCAGGCCGAAATTGCTTTGTGGGTTTTAGAAGCTTTCACAAAAGCAGCCTGGAGTTTGGAAGTTGGCGGTGTTACACCCCCGTGCCTGGGAGGGCACGTAAAGCCGTCGTCCTCAATTGTTACTAAGTAGCAGTCGTAGTTATAATCCACGTCAGAGGAGGAGTCAGGCGGATTTGAGAAAACTCTGACACTAGGGCTTGTCAGGTGATTAAACCTGCAGTGAGTGAGATATGAAGAAGAACACTGGATTTGAATTGTTTGAACTTAACTTGAAATAAAAGGTTTCGTAGTCCTACTTCTGCGAGCCTCTTTTTCCTAATGTCATAACGAACAGAGTATAGCTTCTGCCAGCGGCTTCGCCCGCGTAAAATTTAAAATCCCGTTTTTCCCCGTTCCCGTGGAAATTTCGGTAAATCCTTTCTTATCTCGAATGAGAGTCTTGAGATGAACCTTTGTGCAAAATTTCAGCTTTATTGGTTCACTATTAAATAAAACATTGCTTACGAAATGAATTTTTGGTGGTTTTAAAGTGGATTGCACTCGACAACATGCTCCTACTGTTCAAAAATCAAAAAGCATATATTCAAAGTAGGCTGAAAATCAGCACTTTTTGAAGGTCAATTATACAAAAGACAGCCCCAAAAACGCCCGCCTTTCACCAATTACTATGTGGTTGGGGTAGCGTCTGTCCGGCAGTGGACGACTTTCGGGTGTGACGTCGTTTCAGTGTTTTTCAACCGTTTAGATTTCGCGACCACTTTACACGTTCAAAAATGTTGGTGACCCCTTGTGTTGACCCCCACAGAAAGGCACAAAATAGGTTTGTTTAAAGATTACGTTCCTTATTTTTTCTTTTTTGCTACATTCATCTATAGCCGCGAAAGTGTTGAAAGTAAGTACCTACGAGGTAAGTTGGTGGCAAGGATACGTGAGTTGAACTGACATTTTCTAGAACGAGAGGCATTAAAACCAATAAGATAAATAATCTGCAATTAGAAGATGATTGGATTATCAACATTTCAAAAATAGCATCACGAGTAAGCAAACTTTTGAAAAATAAACAAGGCCATCCTTCTTTCTTTAAATATTGTTTTTATTGTAGCGCTAGAAAAGTCGCTTTTTCTTTCAGCCCGCGAACTTCCAAGTAAGGTCGCGACCTCCCTGGGTTCCAACACGGTTGAAAAACACTGATCTAATTAATATCATCTCTATTAAAATGAAAGAACAGTTGGTACAATGTGAATCAATTATAAAAAGCTATAATAAACAAGGCAATCTCAGCTTTTTTAAATTTTATTGACATTTGTGATTCTAAACAACAAGTGTCCGTGTGGTGTGTTATCCGCAAGCGTCGGGACGCCGAGCGTCGAGACGCCAAGTATCGGGACGCCGAGCGTTGGGACGCTAAGTATTGGAGCGCTCAACGTTGGGACGCCAAGTATCGGGACGCCGAACGTCGGGACGCCGAGCATCGGGACGCCGAGCGTCGGGACGCCAAGCGTCGGGACGCCGAGAGTCGGGACGCCGAGCGTCGAGACGCCGAGTGTCGGGACGCCGAGTGTCGGGACGCCGAGCATCGGGAAGCTGAGCATCGGGAAGCCGAGCATCGGGACGCCGAGCGTCGGGACGCCAAGCGTCGGGACGCCGAGTGTCGGACGCCGAGCGTCGGGACGCCGAGTGTCGGGACGCCAAGTATTGGAGCGCTCAACGTTGGGACGCCAAGTATCGGGACGCCGAGCATCGGGACGCCGAGCGTTGGGACGTTAAGTATTGGAGCGCTCTACGTTGGGACGCCAAGTATCGGGACGCCGAGTATCGGGACGCCGAGCGTTGGGACGCCGAGCGTCGGGACGCTAAGTATTGGAGGACTCAACGTCGGGACGCCGAACGTTGAGCGACGGGACGCTAAGCATCGGAACGCTCAACGTCGGGACGCCAAGTATCGGGAGGCCGAACGTCGGGACGCCGAATGTCGGGACGCCGAGCGTCGCGATGCCAATAGTCGGCAAGCCAAGCTTTAGGGCGCTGAGCGTCGGAACGCGGATTGTCCAAGCCAACCTATAAATATATTTTTGTGCAATTATTGTTAAGGAATATTGACTGATTGCCATTATAAGCAAAACAAAAATTAGGGTTTCATGTCAGTTAAAGTGTGCGGGCACTAATCAAATTATGTTTATATTTCTATTAGTCTGTAATAATATTGGGGCATTAACTAACGTTGAGGGAAAACACACACCGAACTTGATAAACAATTAAGTTATCATCCTGGCTGTAAACCACGATTGGCAATCCTCTATATCTATGTATCTATACATTACATATCTACATATACGAATAGGTACAATCACTACTATATTTTCTGGTCATCGAATCCCTCCTGAACTTCTGGACCGATTCCAATGATTCTTTGTACATTTGTGTTAAAACTTAAAATCCTGTTTTTTCCCGTTCTCGTGGGAATTTCGGGAAATCCTATCTTATCTCGCGTGAGAGCCTTCAGCTGAACCTCTGTGCAAAATTTCAGCTTTATAGGTTTTGGGCCCTGGGTTGATGAGTCAGTAAATGAGTCAGAACTTTGATTTTTATATATATAGATAAAAAGTACCTACGCCATCATATTGAGAACCTCCTTTTTTTGAAGTCGGTTAAAAATGAAAATGTTGCCCAGAAAATTAAAAAATACGACGTACGGACGAAACCGCGGGGAACAACAAGTACGCTATAAAATGACTTGACAGTGCCGATTACGATAATTTTTAATTTGCAGAATTAATTCTCAACAAAAAATAAAGAGTCGTTTACCTACACATAGAGGGTGGGCTGAAAATCAGCACTCTTCAAAGGTGAGTTGAAGGTAAATTTTACAAAAGACGGTCCCAAAAAATGGCCGCTCGTTACCACCTCCTATGTGTTGTTGCTGTCTCTATGGTTTTGTTTGTTTATTTTTACCCTAAGGGCTCCGAAACTACTGAACCAGGGCCGCGCCGCCCCTGTGTGCGATGTGTGCGGCGCACACAGGCGCCGAGGCACTAGGGGCGCCGCACGGCAGCACAGCGCTTTTATCTGCCCCGAAAATGACAGCGCCGCGCGGATACGCGGCCACTCCGCCGCCAAGGCGAAAGAAGCGTCGCGACCCGATGCGGCGACTCTACTAGGTACTTCCTGAGCTTTGTACTGTTATTAACTCCATCTATTCCCTCTACGATTCCCTCACATTGTTGAGCGAATAGATGGCGTTAAAGACAATTTAAAGTCTGTAACTGTAACCGTTTTAGGTGTTGTTGACAGCAACTGTCAACTGTTACAACACTAAAAACGGTTACAGTTAGTACAAATAAGCCAGTTTTCCCAAGAACTTTATACCCAAACCAAACCAATTGAAAACGCGCTCGCTTCACTCGCGTCTATTCAATTCTCAACTTCTTTTTTCTGTTTACTTTTTC
Organism: Heliothis virescens; assembly: GCA_002382865.2. Lineage (NCBI taxonomy): Eukaryota > Metazoa > Arthropoda > Insecta > Lepidoptera > Noctuidae > Heliothis > Heliothis virescens. The sequence continues at coordinate 13,925,070 of NWSH02000535.1, forward strand.
AATCATTAAATTATAAAAAAAATTGTTCCAAAAGTCGAAAAATAGGCGTCCCCCCCTAACTTTTGAACCGTAAGTTTAGAAAATATAAAAAATCTCAAAAGTGGGACTCTATATAAACTTTATAGGAAAATTATTTTGAACGTGATATAGACAGCAGTTTTTGAGATAAAGCACTTTTTTGGAAACCGCAAATTACAACTTTGTTATTCGTATATTTTAATGAAAAACAAAGTTATTTTCTGTTGTCGAAAAATATTTGTATTTTGGCTA
>NWSH02000535.1:13937359-13949442 GCA_002382865.2 Heliothis virescens
AAAACAGTAGCAAGTAACAGGATGAAGCGAGCGCGAATTTTTTGTTAGTATTAGGACTAAAAATAGAAAGAACTAAAAGTAAATGGAGAGCGCGAGCGAAGCGAGCGCGAAATTTTTCCAAAAGTCGGGTTGCAACCTTAATAAAGACTTATTCATTGTAACAATGGGAGTTACTTTGAAAATTTCAGTGTCATGTCAACTTCTGGTAATGATTCGGGGGCCCCCTGAGCTCGGGGGCCCCGTGCCACTGCCGCGCCTAGCCCCTTCGTGGCTACGCGACTGCTTGACGTGCCCCCCGATGCACGGAATCAACTTACAGTCAACAGCATGTCAATGTACACAAATTTCTGCGTTCGATTTTCAACCTTATCACAATAGTGAATGTTCGATTGGTAAAATTTGTCAGATTTTGGGTACACTGACTTGCTGTCGACTATACAAGTGGCTGAGAAACAGAAATGGTGCCAATTTTTTGTTGATCGATGCAGAAAGTTTTTTGAATAAATAATATTTGTGTATGGAACTAAAGAGCCGCAGCTTCCCATCCAAAGAGCCGCATGTGGCTCGCGAGCCGCAGGTTGCCGACCCCTGCTCTATACTAATATTCTAAAGAGAAAAGATTTGTATGTAAGCATGTTGGTGACGAATTGGCTCAAAAAGTACCAATAGTAATTTAAAAACATTACCCTCCTGGCTGTGGGCAGTCGGGTAAAAAGATATTTCACTGCTGGTTAGCTAAACTATTACCAATTAACTTAGGCTATATTTTGTTTTTGAGAAACCCCCCTGACGGGACGCGGGTGAAACCGCGGGAAGCAACTAAGTATTTGATGACAAAATGACCTATCTCTTTAGCGAGTAGGGTTTAGCAATGTGATTGAATATTATTAGTATGCTTGCTCTAGCTGGAACGAATATTTCGGGTATTTCTTTTGTAATGTACAAGTTATTGAGAGGATTGGGTGCAGTGACGACGAGAAGTACCATGATTTCACCATCCACAATTAGTGTGGATGACACAGATTTCTTAATAGTTATGGCTGTGAGCGGAACAAGTTATAAAGTTATCATCAATTACAATGTTATGTTTCGTCAAACGTTTAGTCGTTATAATTAACTAGGATGCTTTTTTTTTTATCCACTCACGATGAACAGTAGGCAGTTTTATTTTACGAATACCATAGCAACGGCATTTGTGGCAGATATTATTTCACGCCTGGTTAAGTATTGCAGCTCGCTATCCGGTTTCATTCCTATGAAAATGATGTTGATTTCTATGCCAGTAGGAACATCCAAAAATTTCATACCGCATTTGCTCCCTGGGCAACACTGGCTAATGGACAGATCACAGAAAATATTACGTGTTCAGCGGTTTCACTTGCATACAATGAGAATTGTTTTAAGCATTTGGGTAATAACAGTTTCGTTTTCAGCCACAAATTATAATATTAATTCAATCGTTTACTCTCTTTGTTCTCAAAAGCGTTTGCAGTTTTTACCAGACTTTTATAAAGGTAAAATTAAAACATTGGTTCAATTAACGGTTCATATGATACCTACATTCAGGTGCCATGTTGCACTTACGTGGACCACATCGACGTAGATAAATAAGTATACGTATATCGCAAAGCGATTGGTTGACACTTCCCGTGACCCAAAGGCTGGCTTCTATTTCGGTCAACGAATAAGCATTGCAATCCAACGAGGCAAAGCCGCCATACACTCCCGGTTGGCAGCGATCAGGAGGAATTTTTCGACGCAATTTTTTAGTTTTAAGTTTGTAAATATTATAAAATAGATAAGTACTTTGTAAATATTATCAACGATTGATTTCGAGGAAATTATGTGAATCATAGTAAACGAATAAGTATACGTTATTAAAATATCTGCCCCGGCTTCAATGGGAGATAGTGTTGTGTACATAGGTTACAATAGCGAAAGAATTCTAAACACCGTAATGATCAAACCAATTATTTGAGATCATAAAGTTCACAAATTACGTGCGATGTGTTGCTGTAGTCTCTGATAAGACCAGTGCATGTACGGTGCTTTGTGACATAAAGTTCAGTGTAACACAGCAATAGCTAATTCTTACGGGATATTCTATTGCAAATAAACCAATTCAAAGTTATATTGACTTTTTACAGTATGAGAAAAAAATATGTCACATTTCCAATTAGTTATCTTTACTAACGTAATCTACATACACAACACTATCTCTAATTGAAGTTGTGCCAGATATTTTAAAGCACCTTATATTATGATCCAGTAAAATAAAAGGTATAAAGTTTTCCGCCACCATTCATTATACCCCGCGTAAAACTAAAGACAAGTGGCACATAGGCACACACCACTGTCTAGTACATAAATGAAGGCATATCATTACGGCGAGTGAGTGAGTGAGCGAGTGAGCGAGTGACACACCCGCGCACTCATTATGTGCAGCACTTCATTATGTGTCGCGCGAGCATTGTGTGATAGTATGTGCGATCGTAGGCCGACTGCTGACGACTGCTACATGACGCCCTCTGTGTTGTGGGACTGCGAATTCTTTTTGTTAAATAATGTTTTGTTATTGCTGTCAGAACATATTTCACACATATGTATATTTACTAATTGGTGGCAGTCCTCATTCATTTCTGACAGCCATAGAATGTACAATTTTTACAAATATTTTTTTTTCTGTTTTTATATTACAATGTTAAACCTGATGGAAAAGATGGCGAGCGTGTATGGTTTACCTTTAAATATTTGAAATTTGCCTAGCGCCAATTTCGAAACATCAGTTAGAGCAGAAAAAAAATATTAAAAAGTTAAATAACTTTTTAAATATTTACTATGCTAAAATATGTGTCGCGTTCATTTGAATTATTTTTAGCAAACGTTAAATTGTAGTAGGTACTAATATTCTGATGCATACTTATAACTCTTCATGGTTAAGAAAAATATTTCATCAATCTACGAACAAACTAAATTATTATTTATTAGCAGTTAGAAAATCAAATGCTTGTTCAGTAAAAAAGTGTTGTTTAGTTTCTGTCGGTACCGCGCGCCTGGGAGGAGCCTCGCGCGCCGCGCTATGTATCATCGCGCCGAGTTGCGCCAGTGCGCTCCTATGTACCGCTGTATGTGATGATATCATAGCTGACGATCACTGTACATTGTCTTACTGCAGGTTAAGTAGTAGCTCATTTACTTTTGTACATAACTTGGTTGTATATTGTGCGAATGGTTTTAGAAAGTGATCTCCTTCACTAATACATCTGGGTATTAAATTAAAATTGATTGGATTTGGAATTATTAATTGGTAAAGTTCAGTACTTTCTTGAAGTGTAATTGTTGTACTTTACTTTGCAATCATTCTATAAACAGATACGTATCTTATATATATAAAAGAAAGTCGGGTTTGTTCAAACACTTATAACTCGAGATCTGCTGGACCGATTTTCATGGTTTTTGGTTCGTTGGATTCGTCTCCGCCCCGAATAACAGAATACATCTTAAAAACAATAAAAAAATACGAATACATAAAAAAAGAAGATTTTACTTAAAACGTTCATTTTTTTCGTACCTGTCAAATACTAGGTTATTCTTAAACTGCCCCATTCTTTTGTTTAGCAAACGCGAACATCGATTCTCAAATGCATCCACGGCATTTTTATTTAGAAATAAATATTTCAGTAAAAAGGTACTTTAAGTTTCATTTTGACCCACGAATACTTTAAATAGTAAATTATTTTAAATATTGTTATATCTCAATGTTCCTCACGTAAAAAGCAACGAAATATTAAAATATTAAAGTTTCATTTTCTTCCATAACATCTTGCTGAGGAACAGTCGGTATAAAAATGTTATGCGTTGTGACAATTGAATAAGATAGGTGGTTTATTCTTAACGCATATACGATGAAACATTTAGAACATCATAAAGGTTTCGTATTAAATATCGATGGACATTCAGCTAAGTACTAGGGAATCAGAACTGAATTGGAAATAAAAAAAAATAAAGGGTTCAAATTTAATCGTTATTAGTGACGACAAGTACTAGGATAGCAGAAGTCTACGGAGATGATTGCTTAAATGTTATTTAAATATAATATTTATTTTTATAAATCTTTGAAGAAAACGTGTGGAGCAATTTGAGAGCTAAACCATTGTATTATTTGTTTTCGGAAATACAAAATTCTTTTTCAATTTTATACTTCATGGATGAAAATGAGAATAAGCCAAATACTTATTGTCAGTAATGATTGACATTTGTACATGCGGTCAGAAATTAAAAAGGGTGAATAAACTATTTGTCTGTTTGTTTATTTTTAAATCAATTAGAAGTTCCAAATATTTGTAAAAATAATTTACAAAATGTGGTCGCACCAATAATTAAAGTACCAGGACTGCATAAATTTCCTGAGTACAAACCAATCACGGGATCTCGATGCAAGGACCTCATACTCACGGGATCCACAATGCAACTGGCTCACCATGTCCAAAGACCGCATAATCACGGGATCTCGATGCAACTGCACACACATCGTACCGGACACGCATAATCAACGGGACTCGATGCAACTAGGCTCACCATGTACCAGGACCGCATAATCACGGGATCTCGATGCAACTGCTCACCATGTACCAGGATCGCATAACTTACATAAGTATTCCAATCTCCCGACGGAACTACTAACCAAGTACAAGGACATCATAATTTATAACTCAAGAACGGCCGAACAGATTCGGCTAAAAATTGGTAGTGAGGTAGCTAAGAACTGGGAGAAGGACATAGTCATAGACATGTCGATGTAACTGCTCACCATGCTTCGTAACTTAAACCAACCAGAACTGTGCAATGTGCACGTTTGGTGGCAAGTAAACTGATGAACAATTTGATTTACGCCACAATACTCAAAGGAAAATTCAAAGGGGGGAAAGTTCTCATTTCGGTGATTCCGATGGTCTAAACCGACATGCCATTTGAGTTAAATAAGCTTGAATTTCCAATCCGTCTTGCATTCGCCATCACTGTAAATAAGTCACAGGACCAATCGTTGAAAGTTTGTGGTCTTAATCTCGAACATCCATGTTTTTCACATGGCCTATAATTTAAAGTGGTATGTTCACGGGTCGGAAGACCTTCCGTGTTATTTGTTTTCGCATCTAAAAAACAAAAATGTAGTCTATCACAAGGTGCTACAATAAATGGCAAATAAAGAATCATTGAATAATTATAATATTTTTTTAAATGTGATCATGTGATATTGCCATATTGCCTTTAAGGCGGTACAAAGTTCGCCGGGTCAGCTAGTCAAGTATATAAAGAATTAGAGTTATGAGAGTGAGGGAATAGGCAGTGCACCTGTGTCTGCGCAAATGCTTGTGCACTATAATATGTCCTGCGCAGCTGGCTAAACTCNTAATATTTTTTTAAATGTGATCATGTGATATTGCCATATTGCCTTTAAGGCGGTACAAAGTTCGCCGGGTCAGCTAGTCAAGTATATAAAGAATTAGAGTTATGAGAGTGAGGGAATAGGGAGTGCACCTGTGTCTGCGCAAATGCTTGTGCACTATAATATGTCCTGCGCAGCTGGCTGATCTCCTTATATGAGAACAACCGCCGTGGCGGATAATCGGCTAGGAGGCCATCATAAAGAATTAGTTACAAGGTAAGTTAAAGTCATCATTTTGTCCACCGAGCCATCCAGCTTAAAATAAACAAGAACTAGCTTCATGAAAATTTCTATTATACCGCATTAACAGGCATAAGACGAAAAAGTTCGCTGATGCTTATCTCTAGTAGCGGAAAACCTCGGGAAAAAGATATAATGTAGGTACCCCAGGACCAGTTTTGCGTTTACTGGCTCTTGCCGTAAGTTACCCCTGTGAGCTGGAATTACAAAATATCGAATTAGTTTGATACAAATAAAATGAATCATACAACATGTTACCTTCTCCTGTGTTCGACAAGCTTGTCACGGCGTCAAGTATCCATTGACAAGCTGTTAGCGAGTGAGCTCGTAATTAGATAGCCCCGCGACACTGGCGCCCTCTCGCCTCTAATCGCCGTAATCTCGTCAAATGCAATCATCTTAGCTTTCACCCAGTCTCCACCCGCTGCCGAACCAAAATCAACCTTATTATAACGTCATAAGGATAGCGGAAAGTGATTTAATATTTGTGACTTGTTTCCAGCCGTTAGGGCTGTCACTAGCGAAAATTGCTTCCGATCTTGTTAACTTCTGCGACAGGGGTGACTCTTATATAGTTAGTGTAATATTATGTCATTTATTATAAAAATAAAATACTACGATTTCTTTTAACGCGGGTGCAGTCTTAATGGCAAAGTTTCTTTTTTGCCTGAGAATATTTTAAGCAAAACGAGTATTTGCACTCGTACTGAAATAACAAAATCACAGGCAATTGATGAAACATAACTTTATAAGCCTATCGTTTGTTTATAAATCTATCGTTTGTTACAAAACTAATCGTGATAACCATGCAGTGCTCCATTTTAAGTGAAAATTACTTGATATATAAACAATTTCGAGATTAACATGTCACAGGGCCCCACGTGTTTGTTGCGTGTCTCGGGTGGCAGCCCTGCGGCGTCAGTCACAGAATTAGGGCTCCTTGTTCGCATAATGTGATAATTCGCGCCGCCATCTTGTGCCGCCTGACGGGAATATTAGGTTATTTATAAATAACATTATATTGTGAGTAACGCGAACCGACAACAATCTGTGAACAACTCCGGGAAATTGGAATATTTTACTTTTTATAGTATTATATACTAATATCTGCTGCGGGTAGATTTAAATATCTTGTAACGCTTAGAAACAGGGTAGAAACAAGTAAGTAAACCTTATTTTCGTAGTACCTATGACTTATATTCACAAAATTTTAGTGTAATTATATTATACTATAAAAGACAGATGCCTAGCCTTGGGAAACGGTTAGGCAGATTACTTCTATAAGAGATAGTTACAGGAAGCACTAGGCATTCGATTTATGGGCCCACAAACGCTACTTACCTTTGCAAATCGTTAAAGTATTCTTAGATAGAAAGTAGCTAGTTTAATGAACACAAAAGCTAGACAAAATATACGTGACGTCACAGGCGTCCCGAAGAAACTACGACCGGTGCCCGGATAACAAATAGCTAACCCCCATTTTCTTCTCCATCTCCAGGATAACCACATCTCAATCGGTTCAGCCGATTTAGCGTGAATGAATTACAATATACAAAACCAAAAAATAAAACCCCCATTTATAATATGATTAAATATGATGAGCAAATAATATTATATAATTCAAAAGAGTCCCCACACATGAAGTTGTAAAAGTTAATATTAATATAAGAAAGTGCGCGACGATATGTAAAGCTAACAAACCGTCGCGGAGTGTGCGGGGGGGGAGAGGGGGTGATATATGAATAATTCAGACGTTTGGCTCGTTACAGGCGCCGCCGCGCCTCCCCCGGCAACTACTGCTCAACACTTTTCTATACTTATGATTTGTTCACATTTTATATTTACTTGTGTCATTTCTTACTATAAATATGTTTATCTATTGTTGCGGAAGCTTCGCAATAACAATATGCGAGAAATGAAAATAGAATAAGTAGCTTGAAATACGTATTAGCTTCAGGATATTATAGTCTGACCAAACATCATGCTACGAATGCTACGAAATTTCGTAGCATTCGCATTTCGTAGCAAGGACTATCCGGAAATATTCTTATAAAGTTGATGAAATATAACTTAATATTACTAAGTAATGAAGAACAAGAAACACCTTGATTGATACTCATTGTAACAAGTAGCTTCTCAAGCGTAGCTACTCAACAGCACTGAAATGATTTTATTTTTATTTCAGATTCTAATGACACGAACGAACCTTTCAATTGTATTAGAAAACCTACTTAATAGATAATGAGTACAACCGTGAGTATATGATGTATAATAACTAAAGTTTATAGTTTGAACATTAGTAAAAACGAACGCTATAAATAAAGACACAACTCTCTAACATAGATTACAATAAAACCAGTTTAGTTGGGTGAAACATTCCACCAACGCAAGTAGCATATCTAAGTTAGAAATAAATAACAGGACTTGCTAACAAAGTGCTCAGTTGTTGTATTTGATCTCAGTAATGTGGCAGTATATCGTCAATTGTAGACATACAGACAGACAGACGCATTGATCTCGAGGTACATGGTAAGAAGGCTTTTACGGTAATTGGTAGTGGAGATGCGGGTTGAGGAGTACCTACACACGGCCACACATAGAGTAGTAACTATCTGCAGATACGGCACACATATAATGTATCGTGATGTTATAAAGAGTTTAACATCTTATATTCAAGTATGTTTTTGCTGTAACAAAAAGTAAAGTATGATCATATCGTTCAAAATCTTAAAAATAAATAAGAAGGTTTGTGTCTATAACAGACTTGTAAAATATCTGTGTGATTTTCCCAGAGTTAAATATGGAACGTGGATTGCAAATTTTTCTTTTCGTAATAGTTCAGTCTTATTACTTATTTCCCGGATAGTATGACAATAAACCTACTTGTGATGAAGTAATGAAAATATTTTCACTCCCATATCACAGCTATTTGTCATCGGATAATAACTTAAATTAAGTTCGTCTGATCACGTGTTGCAGGCTATTAATTAAAGGTTTGTTTCCATGACTCTTACACTAAAATAGGTATCTGATAAAGATAACTTATAAAATACACAGTTATTAACAATATGTACTAACTTGTTACTTAGGCATAAAATATATCGCATCAGTTAGTCGTGTCTGCAGCTAGTAGCGTTGTTGACAGCGCAATAGGGTAAGTGCGCTCAGTAGTCGTAGGTGGCACTCACCCTAATGACTCGTATCAACCAGCCTCACGCACACACACACACACACACATGTATGTACACAATGGCTATTATTTGGCGATGTTTATCGTTCAATATTGCTGGGAACGGTTTGTGTGCTCGCTCACTGTACCAGTGGATAATTTAATTGGAATGTTCTACTCAAATAGACGTGACTTACTGCTGATGACAAGTTGCTGATAAAATATGGCTGATAGAATATCTGCGTACTATATATATTTTTAATATAGGGACTTTTTCCGTATCGGCGTAGTAATGATTTTCCTCGGTTTAAAGTAAATATTAGAGCCGCGAGTTCCATGGTCTTAGTCATGATTTTCTTATAGATAATTTGTATAGTATAATGCAGCGCATTGTACCGTATCTTAGCTGCACTTTACACACAGAATTCACAGTGAACTCTTAACATGAATGTAAAATAATTGTAGAACAAAACTTGAGGTTCACAATGCCAAAACCTCAAGCTTGTATACCTTTCAAGTCACTAAGGTCGCCTATTAAGATTATCTTTTAGGTTGCTAGTCCAATCTAGTTCTTAAAACTATAGTCAATTTTTCAGTCGTAGCATTAAATTGTTTTATGTTTCAGTTGCTGTGTAATAAATGTGCTGTCATTATGAATTAAAAAAACCGCTGCTTCTGTCAGCATATCCAAACAAAACATACAGAATATTAAATTACAAAAACTATTGGTATGTCTGAGTGTAGTTCCCTTACAGCGGTCCCCCTCGAGTGCTGTCGGCAACACATAATTACGACGCAGGCTCTACGCTCTCTAATAATAACTACATAGGGTTATGTTCACATAACTAGTGGTGCATGTGTGTGTGTATTCATATAATATGTGTGTATGTGTGTGTGAGACGGTGATTGCTGTGCTCATTATCTTGATGACGCTTGCTGACGCCTGGCGGGAGGTTTCGATAGCGAATACTTGGCGAACGAGCACAGATACATAACAAAAATGTGCTGTTCTTCTTAAGGTGAGTGTAATAAATATAATTGATTCATCTCCCTGCCCTGTTCCCAATTTTATTTGGGGTCGGCGCAATATGTTTTCTCCTTCCATTTTTCCCTGTCACTCGTCATACTGACATTCACTCCTTTCTTACCCATATCATCTTTCACGCAATCCATCCATCTTTTCTTTGGTCTTCCTCTCCCTCTCAATCCATCTACATTCATTCTTAACATGCTCTTTGTTGCATGTGATTCATCCCTCCTCATAACATGCCCATACCATGACAACCGCTTACCTCTCATCTTTTCTGTTACTGGTGCTACTTTCAAGCTTCCTCTTATGTACTCATTCCTCACTTTGTCCATTCTTGTCACACCACACATCCATCTCAACATTCGCATTTCTGCTACATGAACTCTCTTCTCATCCCTCTTTTTCAATGCCCAACACTCTGATCCATACAGGACGACAGGTCTTATTACGGATTTGTAAATTTTACCCTTTAATTTAAGAGGTATCCGTGGATCGCAAATTGTACTCGTGACCTGTCGCCATTTCATCCATCCGCAGTTGATCCGATGCGTCACGTCTCGGTCCACGTCGCCATCACTCTGGAGGAGTGACCCAAGGTACCGAAAGTCGGAGCAGACTGGTAAGGGCATGCCGGCTAGTGTCATGGCGATAGGTACTGATTGACCGCCGAAGTCGCAGTGTAGGTACTCCGTTTTGCTAGCGCTGACCTTCAAGCCCACGGTCTCCAATCTTAACCGCCATGCCTCCAATCTGCTCTGGACCTCTGGCCCACTCTCCCCAACCAGAACAATGTCATCAGCGAAGAGCATACACCAGGGGACCTCCTCCTGTATGTCCGCAGTTAGCGCGTCCATTACCAACAGGAAGAGGTATGGGCTAAGAGCCGACCCCTGATGTAGGCCAACGCCCACACTGAAACTGGCGGTAGTGCCGGCTGTGGACCTGACTTGTGTACTGCAACTACCGTACATCGCACGAATCAACTGTACATACTTCCCTGGCATACCTTTCTCCTTAAGGGCCCACCACAAAACCTCACGAGGCACCCGGTCATATGCCTTCTCGAGGTCAACGAACACCATATGCAAGTTCTTGTGTGCACTTCTGAATTTTTCGCACAGCTGGCGGATACAAAAAATAGCGTCCGTTGTCCCCCGACCAGGCATAAAACCGAATTGATTTCGTGAGATATCACTCTCCTCTCTCAGCCTCCTTTCAATAACTTTCTCCCAAACTTTCATACTATGTGACATTAGCTTTATTCCTCTATAATTGTTGCAGTCCAATACATCACCTTTGTTTTTAAAAATAGGCACAAGAAAACTATTACACCACTCGTCCGGTATTGTTTCCTCCTGCAACAACTTATTGAAAAATAAAGCCAGCCATTTCCATCCATCCATCTTTAAAACCTTCCACACTTCCACTGGTATTCCATCAGGCCCTATCGCTTTTCCATTCTTCATTCCATTCAATGCTTTTCTGACCTCATCCTCACATACATTTCTAACCAGGCCTTCGTTCACTGCTTGATGGTGGAGCACACCACTCCACTCATTTTCTTCATTCATCAGTCTTTCAAAATATTCCTTCCACCTACCTTTTATTTGCATATCATTGGAGAGGACCGTTCCTATTGCGTCCCTTACACACTTTATCTGGCATACATCCCTTGTCATTCTCTCCCTAGATTTGACTATCCGGTAGAGGTCATTTTGACCTGCTGGACTATCTAGGGAGTTGTAGAGCTTTTCTTGAGCTTTTGCCCTTGAAACAGCCACGGCTTTCTTAGCTTTCTTCTTGCATTCGTCATATTCACTCTTTTTTTGTACTTTTTCACTTTCATTACTGTCTTCCGTCTGCTGCCATTCTTTAAATTTCATCTTCTTTTCCTTTAGCACACTCTGCACTTCTGTCGACCACCACCAAGTTTCTTTCTCTATCATACCTTTTCCTTTCGACTCTCCTAGGATGCTCCTTGCTGCTTTCCTTATACACATCGCCATTCCACTCCAACACTCGTTCACGTTACTTTCATTCATGTCTCCCATTTCAATCATCTTATCTACCACTTCTTTTCTAAATTCCTCAGCCAAGTCAGCCTTCCCCAACAAATGCCATTTGATTTTAGGCGGACGCTTTTCTTTAGCCTTCCTTGTCTTAATAGCTAAAACCACATCTATGACTAAGGGTCTATG
>NWSH02000535.1:13950769-13962789 GCA_002382865.2 Heliothis virescens
ATCCGTGGATCGCAAATTGTACTCGTGACCTGTCGCCATTTCATCCATCCGCAGTTGATCCGATGCGTCACGTCTCGGTCCACGTCGCCATCACTCTGGAGGAGTGACCCAAGGTACCGAAAGTCGGAGCAGACTGGTAAGGGCATGCCGGCTAGTGTCATGGCGATAGGTACTGATTGACCGCCGAAGTCGCAGTGTAGGTACTCCGTTTTGCTAGCGCTGACCTTCAAGCCCACGGTCTCCAATCTTAACCGCCATGCCTCCAATCTGCTCTGGACCTCTGGCCCACTCTCCCCAACCAGAACAATGTCATCAGCGAAGAGCATACACCAGGGGACCTCCTCCTGTATGTCCGCAGTTAGCGCGTCCATTACCAACAGGAAGAGGTATGGGCTAAGAGCCGACCCCTGATGTAGGCCAACGCCCACACTGAAACTGGCGGTAGTGCCGGCTGTGGACCTGACTTGTGTACTGCAACTACCGTACATCGCACGAATCAACTGTACATACTTCCCTGGCATACCTTTCTCCTTAAGGGCCCACCACAAATAATTGATTATGGAAGCAAATTCAATCATCACCGCCCATGACAATAACAATCGACAATCTTTTGTCATACTTGTCTAGCTAACGTTATATCACAAGTAACATTCTTACTGGCAATGTAGTCTATCGTCTATTGAGAAATAAATATGTAATATATTTACATGTCTATTCTGTATATGTCTTATACTAAAAATCTTTATAATACTTTACGATTTTTGACAATAATCATTGTTGTGTATGTCGCTAGCGAACGCGTCCCGGTAGGCGCGCTCGAGCGGAGGCTCGGCATTACTTGATAGTGCATTTGATATATTTTTACATTTGGTACAAAACGCTCATTACGCGACGCATTCGCTAACGAACGAGCTGTCGAGCCTCCGCGAACATAGTGCAGGAGCCTAACACGTGCATATACTTAGTGAAATCAAAATAAATAAGTGGTTATTCTCAAAAAAAGTTTCTATGTGATGTATCCAGAATGCATCAAATTCTGAAAGAAGTTAAGAAATTGTATGTTATATATATGATACTTAAGATACAGAGATATCTACTTTGAGGACAATTATTAAAGTACTCATAACATTTCTGTCGAAAATTAGTGATCAAGATTTTTTATTTTTTGAAAGACAATGATGTCTTTAACAACAGAACGCTTATTTTGATTTACTTACTCGGTATGTCCTCTCACTCATTGTACATGACTAAAATGACAAATATATGTTCAGCGCAGTACATAAGGCAGCCGGCTCCTGGTGTAGGCAGCACAAAAATGGCCGGCACATAGCGCAGGCTTTGTCTATAGCTAACGACGCAGTTCCGGCCCGTAACGATGTCCTCCCGGTAATGAGACCCCCCCCCCGCACCCCGCGCCTGCACTCCCCCTCAGCCCCGCAGACGACGTCATCACGACAATGACATTAGTGAGAATAGTTCGTGTACTTACATTACTTACGGAGGGTGTGCACTGTAATGGCGGCTGAAAGATTGTGTTTCCGCTGTAATGCAAGTAATGCTTTGTTTTAGTTAACCCCTGAGGGATTAGCGGGGAGAGGCAGGTGATCATAACTATATCTTTTCATATATATCAAGATCAGTGATTAAGCGAGAGAAGAGCAAAAACCTATCTGTTTTTATTTCCCGAAGGTACAAGCGCTGCTGTACACCCCAAGTCAGTAATATACTTGCGTAACATGATGTTTTAGTCTACCACCATCACCTGCGAAAAAACTCATGTTATGGAATTTTCAAAAAGAAAACTTAAACTAAAGATTGTCGATGGAATAGATTGAGCACAGTCGTGACGGGACTCATCAAAATTAAATCGGTGTCTATATATTATCAGTTAAAAGGTTCCTTGGGTATTAAATTAGAGACGTCTAAAAAATTCCTCTGTACAGCTTTAGGCCTCGATAATAATTTCGTCTGACCCGTCAGCAATTTGGAAAGTCCAAATATTATTGAACACTTATGCATTAGAAACAAGTGTATTGTGTTGCCATAACTACACATGTGTGTAAATCGGAATGAATACATAAATAACATAATAATACTAAATGAATAAATACATAACACTCAACGTGTCAATACATAACTCGCACACACAATATGCGTCGACATCGTTTATATTCATAAGTGCCGGCGTTCGAGTCCCGGCCGCGCAACTTAGCGCTAACTTATATTCCTCAAGTTATTCAAGTGATTTGTACTGATGGCACAACAGACCCTCCCGCCCTCCGCCCTCGCCCGCCCGCCCTACGTTTGACGGCCTCTACAGAGACTTATTTACATTTCTATAAAGTGGATCATACATCGGACGACGTGGTTATGTATTTGTAAAATATGTAAGTTAAAAATGAGATACATTTAGTGAAATGACGAACAGAAATACGTGGAAAAGCGCAAAGCAAACCAGATAGCACACTATTCAAGGTATAATCTATTTTATAATTCAAGCTCTTATGATTACGTAGTACATATAACGCACACATTACCTATAACAACTTAACTATACACAGTTATTTACAAATAGTTGTAAAAACTATCTCATTGTCTAATTGTCATTGTTTCTAGCGGAGAACAAAAGACATCAACGCACGACACCATCATGTCACAGCACGTATGTGAGACTTGTTCGACTTCATAATTATGTTTATTAAGTTTTTAAATAGCCTTTTATCGTCCCACTGCTGGGCACAGGCCTCCTTTCACAGTGAGGAGGATTGAGCGTCAGTCAATCATATTTATTGAGTAAAATTAGTTAATGATTACTATTTTTTGCAGCTGCCCAAATAGACGTTTCCAATCATTAATCAATATAAAAATTACGGGAGTTCGAAATCTGTACATAAGCCGAAATACCTCCAGTAAATAATAAGGCTGTACTCGCCCTAACGCCACAGAGTACATAAAAAGCACATAAATTATACAAGGGCATAATAACGGCGTCCAATTTTCAAAGAAACCTCTCATTTCAATGAAAATGGCGGGCGTTTGATGTGGCGCTCGTTAGCCGCGGCGTGAACAAAATAATATGGAAATAAATGAGACAACATCGCGCGACATGATCCTCCAATCTCAACCACAATACGCTTTGTGCACGCGCCCGCCGGGCAGCGCCGGGCAGCGTCGGGCGTCGGGCACTGTACTCCACGACAAGTTAATAATTTGCAGTCTTGTTCCACTGAAAATATTTCTTCATAAAACATCAGAAAACGGATAAGTATATCACTGGGAGCAATCATTTTGCAAAACTGGTACTATATTTTAATGATATATACTCTTATACAAGCCACCTAGGTAATGTCACTCTTTTGACAGAAACTCTATATTAAAGAGATCCTGCAAAACTTTCATGCGTACGACAGTCGGCCTGAATATTTACCACTGACGGTCATTACTATAAGCTACTAATATACTTGCATTCAGCAGTTAATTTATTAGTTACTAGTTGTTTTCTAAGGTCTGACCCCAAAAGACATTAAATATTACATTTTGACCCGCATCCCAAAGGAACTACTTCCCGCAACCTGATAAAACAGAGTTGAGAGACTTTCGACCCGCACCCTCACACCTACTCGAGAGGCATCATCAACCGCCAACTTAGAATAATGACAAAAAACAACACAATAGCACAATAAGAAAATGAAAATTTTCTTTTCATGTTCTTTGTTGAGGTACTTTTCCGTGTCCCGCAGTGTACCGAGAGCCCAGTGGCACCGCCACTCGAGGTGCCTCTCATGACACAAAGCCATTGTGTCGTGTCCGAGCGCCGTCATTACGGAGCCTGCTCATTAATCACCAGCTCACAAAGGTGCTCCGTTTCTCTGTCCGCGAGTGTAGCTGTACTTGTGTTCACATCGACAATACAATGCTCTTGTTGTTTGGCTTACAATAATTGATGGTTCTGTTTGTCAAGTGATGGAGGTGACTGCTGATTCTGGAGATGGTGAAGTGTTATTGAAATGTACTGATTATGAGCAACTTCTCAGTGGATATGACTCCTTTTCTCCCTTCTGTTTCTCTTTTTTTTGTGGCATAAATAAGGAACCGACTTTTAAATATGTTAGGTTGTAACTTGACATAACTCCGTGAAACACTGGTATGATGAATAAGTTGTGTTCTACTATGTAATGTTTTCGATCATGGTCGACTAAAAATGATACAATGTCCCTTTTCATCAGAAAACTATTAAGAATAAAATAACATTTAGCTCCCAAATTCAATAAAGCAACAATACAACACTACGCCTGAGCCCCGGCTCCGCCCGCTGTCCGTCACGGCTACAAACAATGGTGTCGGGTAACGATTGTCACCGTCGCCCGCGCATCCAAACTGTCTCACTGTACAACTGTCGCGCATGCGCGTTGTGATGCGTTGACGGTAATGTGACCGACAGATTGTTGTACTTGTAACATTAGACGTTTATTGTTGAAATGTTTATGTAATACTTATAAATAGATATACGATGACATTTTGAATGAGATGGAGAGTTTCTTTATAAATATGAGTTCTGTGGTAAGATTTAAGAGATAAAATAACAGACAATTGATAGTAAAGAGGCGTGAGATCTAAGAACAATTTCTTATTACATCATGAGATAATATAATTGTATTTTATCCTAAATAGATACTTATGCCTAAGCATTGTAAGTTCTCAACGCAGCCGCAATAGGTAACCGTTTGCGAAATAAAAGCCAATAATTTGCGGTGCATTTGAAGATGTCTCCCCCCGATGTCCCCCCTCCCCCCGCGACACAAGTGTCGACACTCAAAGAGTTGTGAGTGTCCGCCGCGTAATGGACCGCACGCGACTGTCCGGTGCAGGCGCTACACTACTGAATCACAAATATTGTTGATTTTGTAGGAAAAATTGTCATCGAGTTTGTTGTAAAGTCTGCTACGCTACCTTGTTAAGTTGGTTAGAGATAAGAATAAACTGACTAGTAGAAGAAACTACGAAAATACTTGCAACTAACTGATCCTCTTCGGTTTATTATAGGAACGTAAAAGAATTAGCACATGTCAATGACGTACATATCCAGATTGCTGTGCAATATCAATCACTAGATAACAGGAGTATTACAGACTGAAGGCAAACAAGACAATCTCTTTCTTAAAATGCAAATGATATAGGATTCTTCATGCGAGATACTCAGGAAGGTAAATGTTACATTTCTGTAGATGTTTCCACGTCAGTCACATCACCCCTATTGCAATTCCACTTAGTATTATCCCATCGAACACTCGAAGTACAAAGTGACGTCATCCCTCAAAACATCAACCAGTTATCATATTGTAAAGCAATAACATACGTACGAGGAGCGCGCGGCGACTTCAGGCGATTTGCGATTTTCTAAAGAGTGCTCACACGGAGCACCCTCCACGTAACCGTGCACTCCCCCTCCCCTGCCCCCCACACCCCGCTCCCCCGCGCCCCCCTCTCGAAGACCCGCTGAAGAGGATAGAGGGCACTTCTTTAATCGCAGCTCGTGACGCGCCGCCTTCGAACAACCTTTATTGAGCCAGTTTGTAAGTGGAAAGCGATTTAGATTTAAAGTCTAGCTTTTGTTTGAAGACTAGACTTCACGACGAAGGGGTTGCCATTTAGATTATGTAATGGTTCAAGGAAAGAAAAACCTATAATAGTGAGTAAATTGCAGGAATGTCGCGGGAATTTTGATAAATAAAAAATCAGGATCATAGTCTAAACAAATAGTTCAAGATATGGGATTAAGGATGGACTTGTTTTACTTGAAAGCTATTCATTTCCAAAAGTAACATTGAGTTAATCATAGGACTAAACACTAAACCGATTTCTCTATTAATTATTTACCAACACAAGTAGCATTAGAACAATATCACATCGCAGTAAACGATGACAAACGCATGTAATCGAAGATCAATGCCTTCACGTTGCTGTGTATTTACTTTCTCCAGCAACCCTTACATAGCATTCACTGAAGTAATGCAATAGTCCAGTGAGGCGCAACACATCAGTGCTCGGTGAGGCGAGGCCGCGCTCGCTCACCCAGCACCGCTGACGTCACTGCTGGCACGCAGCCCCGCGCGGCGTCAGCAACAACATATAGCTGGGGGCACTAACAGGATTGTCCTTACACTTCACATGGGGTAAGGGTGCTGATACATACACTTATATGATGAAGGAGAACTGATGGATTTGCATTTTCAGTAAATATATGTTTTGTTGTGGTGTTGATTTCAAAATGGTTGCTTGCTAGTTTCTGTTCGCGGTTTCATCCGCTTGCACATGGATATGATGTATTTTTTCTGATATATAAGCTATTTTATTATCAAGTTTCTTTGAATATTCATTCAGTCGTTTTAGCATGAAAGAATAACAAACATATGCACCGACCTACATACATACATCCTTAGAACCTTTTGCATTTATCGACTGGAGATTTCCTATGATTTTCCTAAAACTCAATACTTAATCACCACACTACAATAGCTATTCGTGAGAGAAGTTTTAGCCTATTAACTTATATTACTAAGGAAGTAGGTATTATGTATCTACGTTTATAATTATTTTATTACTAGCTTTGTTTGCCTGTTCGTCTACATAAAACAAACCAAGGAATATTACGTATGACATCTTAGTTTTTTCTATTCACCTAACGTATACCTACATCAGAATAGGTTTAGATTCAGAAATGGAAAATTTTCAGCAACATACAGTAATCCCGTAGACATGACAGTTGTCTGGCATCAAATAAGCCCATCAGCTGAGGGCGACACGTGGACCAGTTGATTGGACACGTTTACTTCACTCTGATAAAATAACGAAGTTTATCGCATTGCGTGCGGGGCCCGTTGCACCCGCGAGGGTCTGCGGGACTCGTGAGGGGCCGCCCAGGCCTCGTAACGTAATCAAACACATGATTGGCAATCTGCGGCGACGCTCGCGCCCCGCACCGAAGGCGACGCTCTAACTGGGAGGCGCAACAACTTATTGCCTTCCTGTCGAAGTTGGATTTAGTTTTTGTTTTGAAACAAGTATATAAGCTTTAGACCATCTTCTGAACATTTTCATAAAATTTAGGGCTATATTATTGCAATTTAATATAGTATTTGGATGACACTTGTATTGTAAAACTGTAAAGTAGGTTGAAAATTAATTACAGGCAAGTTCTTAAGAATACTTCTTCTATAACAATTTAAATTTTATACAGCAGATTGTTCTCGATGAGCTATCACAATATACAACGCCCAATAAATGTCTGTATTACTGAGGTTGAGTGTCATAAAGTTTCAATCAGTAGTGTGATTGGCAATCCGTCGCGAACAATCGCATTACATCGCACCGCCCGCGCCGCCGGCGACTGCGCACCGCTGCTGCAACACTTTTTACATTTCACTCTGATTGACAATATTTGAAGACGAATCAAATTGAAAATATTGGATTTTGCGTTTCGACAGCTACAACTAGATATCGAATACTACAGCTATACCTATTTATAAATAACATGGCTCATTAATGTATAGGTAAGAAATGAATATTGAATAAAGCACAAGAATTTTAACATTATTGACATTTGATCTCGGTGTAAATAGATATTTACACCAAGAGACCTACCAATCGTTAAATCCTATTCTGTCAGTATTACAACAAATACCTATGTTCAAACTAATATTACGTTCATTTTGTCTACCTATGTTATTGCTCACAACACGCATTGTAATAAATTATGCTGACTACCTATGTTCTTAAATCGTCAAATTGTTATAAACAGTCATAGGTTCGTTAATAGGTACAACAATGACTTCGACATGTTTTCCACTTCACATAATTATGGTCACTGATCTCTGATAAGCCGCCGACACTCGTAACATTAACTAACTGCTGAACATGATGACGTCACACACACAGTTACTCACTTCGATTGCTTTTTATATATTTAATGGACATTATCGCGCAATCTGACGCCTCGTTACAGCCGCAGCCGGGTGTCGCGGGGGAGTCACACGCACACTCACACGTACGTCACACGCTTTGTGTTCCCACAATAGAGAAACAAATTATTATATTTAGTTATTTACATAATGGCTGCCACAACAGTCGTGATAAGCGTTTTAATAATACAACCGTCACGTAGCGCGCTTTGTTGCACCTTGAGAGCCGCACATTATATCACCGACATTATTATTTATTATTATATTAATGTGAATAATAACCGGGTGTAGTGAAGCTATTGTACTGCTTAACATACCGCCTCACTTCCACTGACAGTATTGAATTAACCACTAATATGTATATATCCATTGTTCAGCTTTCGCTAATAACAAATGGCGAACTGTTTGTGTATGTATATCACGTATTTCATCTTTGGGTTTTGTGTATTGATTTTGTTATCATTATTACTAAAATAAAATGAATTGATTAATATTTACTACATATAAGTACACCTTGGAAGTCAAGTCTAAGTTACGAAGATACTACGTCTGTAACTGCGATTGACTGAAGAAAGGGCTACGTGTTTCGTAGCACACGCCTACGAGAGTGCTACGCTGCTACGACACTGTCCTATGGTCTTAACATTATACCTTTCTTATTAAATTATAAAAAATATACCCATTCACTTACTTATGTGAATGGCGAGAAAGTTGTCTGTTTGTACAACAAACAACAAAGACTTTCTCAAATGTTAGCGAAACAAAAGGAACAAATATTGGGCGGATACAACAAAAAAATAATCAAAGACATTGAATGAGGAATAATAAATTAATCTCTCAACGGATCGATGTTCGATCAGTCAAAACAAAACACCATCGATACCGCGGCGTCGGGTTACCAATGTCACTCGTACGTGAGTTTTTTGTAAGAGGAAAAAATAAGCTAAGAACAAAGGGCTTGTAGACAAAGATGCGGATATTGATTGATCATTAATCCTTTAAATTTTTTTAGTAGTTATAAAAAATAGCACATGAGCAGATTCAACAACTGTGAATGTCAGACTATATTGGAACATTATAAAATGATAGTAAATTATTATAAACTGTTTATTAAACTGCCGAAAAAGACCTTTCTATGAATGGAATCTATTGGGGTGTCAAAGAGATAATTTTGCTACAAAAAATATTATAGAGCGAAATTATCTTCACACTGCGGCTGACACCTGTCAATTAGTGAGCTGTCACAACTATCAGCTGACACAATGCGGCGGGCGTGTCGGTCAGTCTGTCCGCAGCTGCAGGTACCGCCGACCACAATGCACCTTTGTTGCACCTCTTCAGAATGTGCACCCTCACTCGAGGTGCCCATTGTAGTCCACTTCGCAAAAACTGTTGTCATCTCCGTCCTGACCGACAGACAATTGACTAAATATTAGTGAATGAGATGTCTTCGATAACATCAGTTGTTATTCCGACGACTGACAACAATTTTATTGAGTTACAATGCGGTCACAAAAACGAGATGAGTTCACATCAAAACATCGCAATTGTGAGTGTTCACTTTATCTTAATATCAAGTTACTGACTACATTCCAAATGACGGACATCAATTGAGGGAGTTTTATTGAAGAAAAAAGTTCTTAAAGCTTTTAGGTGAGTCATTGGGTTATAAAGGGGTTTATAGCTATTATAATTCTTTGAAATTATGCTCATTTTACATTTTAGCACCTTGTAGGTGTATTATAGAGAACGTTGGTATTGTTAATAAAGTGTCATCACTTGCTTAGCGATCTCGTGGTGACTCTTAGATACCTTTCAGTTTTTCTGATCATATTTGATGAAATTATACTTAGACTTAAGAATCAATTCAATGATAAGTATTTTAGACTAACATTCTGAAAATTGTCTGTCGTACTCTCGGGCTACACTATGCAGTAGTAGTGAGTGGAACACCTCCTCGTTAGAGTCTAATAAAATTCGCTTCCGAGCAATTTTCTGATTTGATTAACCGTGCGTGTTCCCTCACCGCCGCCATTTGCAATCGCAATCACAATTACTACCACCCTCGGTGCTGCGTGCTTGCGACCTCTGCACGAGCGCGCCTGCTAGATAACAGTCTCTGTTGCGTTGTAACAAGGTGTATATTACAATGCGTGCTGAGCATTTTCTCTTGTAAAAAGAAACCGCGACCCAAAGCCGGAGGCTGAAGTGAAAACACGAGTGGTGAATTGAGCCGAGCATAATGTTGAGTTTCTTTGGCGCGTCGCGAGCGCTCATTGGTGGAGGGCGTCCGCGGCGTGCGCTCTCATTGGTGGGCGCTGCGCGGGAAAAAAGCGGGCTTTGTGTCGCGCGGCGATTTATTCACGACTATTAGTTATGGTTGGGTGAGCCAACGCTCCGGGGAATAGTGATGCACCAAGGATGTCGATGTCGCACTAGTCGATATGAACCAGCTCATGCGTTATGGAACAAGATGTTGTAAAGCTCTTTCCAAAAAATAAATGTAAGTTAAAATATTAATTATAATATGTATTAGGCTCATCTATTATTCATGGTTTGCTCTCAAGCTTCTCTCTAATATTAGATAACTATACACCATAGGTAATTATCGTGGCTGTTACAAAAATAAGTAATATCGAGTAAATACATTTAAGTTGAGGTGGACCCATTTTAAAATCACGAAAAATTGAGACAACAATGTGGACATCTCGCATATATTGAAGTCGAAACAACCGTAACTTCTGCTACAATCAAGTCCTTCAGCAATATCATCGACAGTGTTGGTTCAGTTTATCGACACTGCGGGTAGCGCGGCCGTGTTTACTATTCTCGAGGTGTATAATGGGACCAGTGGCAGTTGCCAGTTACCGTCTCAATCATCCCACCTTTTACTTACTGCCAGAGCGAGACAGCTGCACTCACCCCACCTGCCAGAGCGAGACGGGGAATACGCATTCAAATACTTTGTGCATTCAATTTTATGAGTACTGCAGACACCGATGATGCATTTTGAATCTTATGGCACAGAAAGTAAGGTTGAATTTAGAATGTGCAGGGTTAAGTATATTTTTCGCTCGCAATATTTAGCATGTATGTTTTCTTTAGATATGAATGCAAATAGTAATGGCGCATTTTTATTTCGATGTTTACATAGAGGGTCTGTCGCGCGGGGGGATCGGCGCCATCTTGTCGTAGCGTCAGCAAAAGAAGCGGGATTACGTGGCGAGGGTACAAGAGTGGTAAAGTAAAAGCCACTGCGCCTGAGGGTGCTCGGGGGCACTCCACGTCACTCGCGAATTGATTCGTTTGATGTAAGACCGGTGTCATGGATGCGGGTACGTTTGATGGTAACGATCTGGGTCAGCTATGGAGGTATTCGTCGACTAAGTGATTGGACATTGGCCGTTTGGTCCTAAAAACTTTATGGAAGTCAACATCAAAAGGAGACAAAAAATTTAATCACCTTCACTTACTCATCTGCAGATCTTTTTCCCAATTTTGTTGGAGTTAATTTCTAATCTAACCGAATGTCGCTGACTACTTATTAGGGGTATATGGAGCGACTGCACATCTGACCTCCTCAATGAACTTCACTTAGGTATTCACTTAGGTATTCACTTAGGTAAGTAGGTACTTACTTCTTTTTTCCAAATCATTGAACACTGTTTAACAATTTATATTTCACAGTTCATATAAAAACTGTAGTTTCACCTGTACCTGTGTACCTGTAGTCCACTTATCTCCGTGGTTAATATAGGAATATATAAGGTACGCATTTAATTTCAGGCATAAAACAATTAGGACAGTTTAGCAACATTTGTTCTATAGGTAAAGTAAACGTTTCCTTACATACTCTCATGTGACGCTAGCACGAGCAAATTCCAATAGAATAGCGGTTGCATTACAAATAGTTAAGTACGTATTGGCGTTTGAACGAACATTTTTGAAAACCCCATCCAGTCCTTACAAGTTAGAAGATTACGATGAAACATACAAATAGACCGACGTAGCAAACAAATATCTGACCTAAATTTTTTTTTTTTTTTTTTTTTTTTTTTTTTT
>NWSH02000535.1:13962889-14008535 GCA_002382865.2 Heliothis virescens
AGGAATTTTTCGACGCAATTTTTTAGTTTTAAGTTTGTAAATATTATAAAATAGATAAGTACTCTGACCTAAATTGATTCTTGAAAGTAGAATTTTATCTGATAAATATAATTAAAAACTCATGGACACCTCATCAGCATTTAGCCACATATCAGTGTTTACTACCTACTTTCAACCATTTTCCACTTTACGTGCTATCGGCAGTTATTTGTATTTATTTAAATAATTGGAAACAGATCTTATCTAGTCAATATTGTTTCATTTCTTCAAGTGAACAGTGTCACAAAATCAAAGGTTAACTAATAGCGGAATAATAAAAAATCCGATGGCCATGTACTATATACTAAATTTTTTAATGTCATGTATATTCAGAGAGCATCGCGGTTTAAACTGGTATCAACTGTATGACCTATTGACAGAATCTTAGAAGGAACATTATCATCACCATCCCGTCACATAGCCTTTAATGGTATGCCACTGTTAAGTATTTCACAACAACAAAGATTACAACTGAGTAATTAAACCAATGTTGTAATTAAAATAAGCATTTATTAATTAAACATGCTCTATCATCATAAGTAATCAAAGATCTACTGTAAAACACTTACATTACTTACTAGCTTCAAAATCAAAGTCNCCAATGTTGTAATTAAAATAAGCATTTATTAATTAAACATGCTCTATCATCATAAGTAATCAAAGATCTACTGTAAAACACTTACATTACTTACTAGCTTCAAAATCAAAGTCATTTTTTTTTTATTTCAAGTAGACCTATTACAGGTTCTTATGAAAAGTCAAGCTAGTTGCACGGTACCAAGGAGTTGGTCTCATGGAGAAGAACCGGCAAGAAACTCCATGGACACTCTTTTAAAATAACTAGGTATCCAGTACAAAAATAATTTCAGCTGTTCTTCTGCCAGCGACTTCGTTCCCGGATCATGTCATTTATTATATATATTCACTGTTCTGCTCCTATTGATTGTAGCGTGATAAAAGTAAGTATACTATAATCAGCTCAGGAGTATGAATAAGAATTGTACCAAGTTTCGTTAAAATCAATTGAGTAGTTTTTGTTTCTGTAACGGTTATACAAACAGACAAAAATTCTACTGAAGGCATTTTTGGCATGAGTATCGATCCCTAATCACCCCCTGATAGTTATTTTGGAAATATATTTTATGTACAGAATTGACATTTCTACAGATTTATTATAAGTAGAGAAGATATAGATAGATGTTTATTTGTCTGCAGGACTGTTGTCCAGATAGAGATGCTGAATATATAGGTTCTTACTCATTACAACCATTATAGACGAATAATAGGAAATATATATTATTTCTATATTACAGCTAACAAAATACGTAGGTACTGAAAATAAGTCAACGTATCAGACAGCTATTTGTCGCAAATTCTAAAATAATGAAAAAAAAACTAAAAAAGTCTAAGCGTGAAATTAAATAAGAAAAGATTAAAAAGCTTCTGCTGTAAGCTGCATATATCTTCGTCCTGCTTTCAGTGAGCACATGAATGTCCTAGCCATATATCGTTCGTCATTTACAGTATAATTTCCCGAAATGGTCGCATTTCAAGGCAACACGACTTGGGTACGCTTGGTTTAGGTTGCGACATTTCATGATATTATCAAGTATTTATTGAAGTGAGAATATCAAAGTACCTACCTCTATATGATCAGTATATGTTAGAGTCGATGTTTTAAAGCTCTCGACAAAGGTTCTATGCAGTTCTTTTACTAAATACATATAGTAGATACAGGAATCTTATTATCTATATCTATTTTACCTCCTATACATATAAAAATCAAAGTTCTGACTCATTCCCAAACCCGTGAACCTATTAACCTGAAATTTTGAACAAAGGTTCATCCAGGCGAGATAAGAAAGGATTTCCCAAAATTTCCACGGGAACGGGAAAAACCGGCCAAGTGCGAGTCGGACCCGCGCGCGAAGGGTTCCGTTCCATTATCTATGAAAAATAAATGTACCTACTACCTACAATTAGCCAAAACACGAACATTTCTCGGCAACAAAAAATAACTTTGTTTTTCATACAAATATATAATTTGCGGTTACTGAAAAAGTGCTATAACTCAAAAACTACTGACTGTATTTCATTCAAACCTAATTTGGTTGATAGTTTTTATCAAGATCTATAACATATAATTTTTTTAGATTTTTCACTTTGGTAGTTTAGAAATTACAGGGGGGAGGCACACATTTTAGCACTTTGAAAGTGTCTTACTCTGAAATGATTGACTTTGAGAAAAAATGGTTTTAGAAACCTCAATCTCATTTTTAAAGACCTGTCTATAGACACCCCACAAGTATAGGTTAGACAAAAAATTTTTTTTTGTTTCAGTTCCATGTATGGGGAGCCCGCTTCTAATATTTTTTTTTTATTTTTGTATAAAAATCGTAAAGCGGTTAACATAATACATCTACCTGCCGACTTTGAATGGTGTAGTCTTAATAGTTTCGGAATAAACTGGCTGTGACATACGGACAGACAGACAGACATGACGAATCTATAAGGGTTCCGTTTTTTGTCATTCGGCTACGGAACCCTAAAAACGGCATTTTAAATCATTGGAAAACGATTAGTATTTTAAGTTGGAGAGCCATTTAAAGAAGAAGTAGATAAATACGAAATCTACAGCAATACAGTCAATACAGTAAGTATGTCTGCAGCTAGCGTACCTAGTTGGTGGAATGCATTCGATAGCTAAACCTGATTCTTAATAAAATTATCTGCGAATCAATGAAAAATACAAATCCATGCTCGAGTTATCGTTAGCCTGTTAGGGCTGCGTACCGACTGTAGCTAAAATGTAAATCAAATTAACTGAAGCAGATTGAACAGCATATGTAGTGCGATCTATTCATGAAACGAGTGATGGACTCTCTCGTGCCCAGTATTCAGTGTGTCTGGA
Source organism: Heliothis virescens (assembly GCA_002382865.2). Classification (NCBI taxonomy): domain Eukaryota; kingdom Metazoa; phylum Arthropoda; class Insecta; order Lepidoptera; family Noctuidae; genus Heliothis; species Heliothis virescens. The sequence goes on from NWSH02000535.1 coordinate 13,965,840, forward strand.
ACAAAACGACAAGCTACCTCTTTTTCCACCTGTTAGATATCGATTTCTAGCAGTTGTTATGATAAAGAGTTCTGACAGATACTCATTTTGGAACCGATCACATACGCAGCAGTTTTGAATGGAATAATAAACACCTAGCAATCCGATGACTTACTTCATTACTCGGGAGATGCTAAGATGTTGCATAGGGATAAGTAAAAAATGTACACGGAATGAAAACCTATTTTAAGATAGGACAAGCTTTCGTTCAGTACTTTGTCGTCATTTTATAATCAAAGAGTTCATCAAACTTGAGAATACTCTTTAGGTACTCATTTAACTTTGTTGGTAACTCAAAGACACTCCTCTGGAATCCCACGCAATTATAACAATAGACAGATAGAATTTCCGATCACCGCAGAACAAAATTAAATGATCGTAACTTTTCATTCTTCCTTTAACGTTCCATTTTCAGGCTTAAAATCGGTTGTAGTAACAATTAGTGGGCACGCCAGAGTGCCGGAGGGGGGCGAGGTGCGGGGCGCGGGGAGGGGATAGGGCTCTCATTAGCAAGTTGTCCAAACTCGTTATAAGTTGACACCGGCACCGGCGGCCGCGATTGACTCGCTCGCCGCTAACTGCTGTAAAAACTAATTCTTCACTCTCGATACAGGGCTGTGCCGGACGCTGACCAGCTTATTAATACCTATATATTTATTACCATTAGTAACGAGATACAGACATTTTAGTTTTTTGCTCACTTGGTAAACCACGTGGTAGGACTGGCTTGCCACATGGCTTATCACGTTACAATTGCCAAGAAGGGCCTGTAGAATAGACATGGTAGTCAGCATTGTGTAAAGCCTTATCTAGTGGTAAATACACCTTGGCAGATTATTAGATTTTTACTGGATAAATATACCTACACAATACACAGATATATCAATGCGCTATCCATGTTTGACAGTTGCTAGAAGAAGTTTATTTGGTGCAGACAGGAATCAATATTTATTTTCCAAATATGAAGATCCAGTTAGAGCTCAAGAGTAGCGTTAGCAAAACAGTTCCAATAACGTGTCAAAACTAACAACTAATAATTAGCGCGTTGTCTGTCAGTGTATTTGTGCGCTCGTGACTGTGAGGTACAAAGTGGGGTGATTAGGGCGTCATTAGAGGCAGCCCTGGGGCCGCGCGTGACATCGTGACGTTCGATAGCGCCCGACGCCCGACGACAAATTATTTTATATCATAATGTATTGCCGATAATTTTCATGCTCAATTCCGATACAGGCTGTTACAAATTCACTTCGTTGTGGTGTGATTTAATTTTGTTTCTGAACTGTCTGCTGTAAAATCGAATGACTGAAATTGTGTTGTGATTTTTTTGTTTCATAATCATGTTCTGATCATTCAAGGTTCAGAGCGATATTTAAGTAGGTATTTGGTGATGCATTAAGTACCTATTATGAGGATAAGAATGGTCAATTTGTGCAGGTAAGTTAAAAAGCACTAGCGCGTTTGCCGTCAAGTTTTCAGCAATAGATATTCTTTCAAGTAAGTGGTGTTAGAAGCCGTCATAAAATGAGAAAATAATATATCTAAATGTTCTTTTGATAAAACAGTGTCGTGATTACGTCTGTGCGGCATCAGCCTGTTGTTGTGATTGAGGGTATCGGCGCGGTCGCTCGTTAGTGACGCGGTNAATTTGCGGTTACTGAAAAAGTGCTATAACTCAAAAACTACTGACTGTATTTCATTCAAACCTAATTTGGTTGATAGTTTTTATCAAGATCTATAACATATAATTTTTTTAGATTTTTCACTTTGGTAGTTTAGAAATTACAGGGGGGAGGCACACATTTTAGCACTTTGAAAGTGTCTTACTCTGAAATGATTGACTTTGAGAAAAAATGGTTTTAGAAACCTCAATCTCATTTTTAAAGACCTGTCTATAGACACCCCACAAGTATAGGTTAGACAAAAAATTTTTTTTTGTTTCAGTTCCATGTATGGGGAGCCCGCTTCTAATATTTTTTTTTTATTTTTGTATAAAAATCGTAAAGCGGTTAACATAATACATCTACCTGCCGACTTTGAATGGTGTAGTCTTAATAGTTTCGGAATAAACTGGCTGTGACATACGGACAGACAGACAGACATGACGAATCTATAAGGGTTCCGTTTTTTGTCATTCGGCTACGGAACCCTAAAAACGGCATTTTAAATCATTGGAAAACGATTAGTATTTTAAGTTGGAGAGCCATTTAAAGAAGAAGTAGATAAATACGAAATCTACAGCAATACAGTCAATACAGTAAGTATGTCTGCAGCTAGCGTACCTAGTTGGTGGAATGCATTCGATAGCTAAACCTGATTCTTAATAAAATTATCTGCGAATCAATGAAAAATACAAATCCATGCTCGAGTTATCGTTAGCCTGTTAGGGCTGCGTACCGACTGTAGCTAAAATGTAAATCAAATTAACTGAAGCAGATTGAACAGCATATGTAGTGCGATCTATTCATGAAACGAGTGATGGACTCTCTCGTGCCCAGTATTCAGTGTGTCTGGAACAAAACGACAAGCTACCTCTTTTTCCACCTGTTAGATATCGATTTCTAGCAGTTGTTATGATAAAGAGTTCTGACAGATACTCATTTTGGAACCGATCACATACGCAGCAGTTTTGAATGGAATAATAAACACCTAGCAATCCGATGACTTACTTCATTACTCGGGAGATGCTAAGATGTTGCATAGGGATAAGTAAAAAATGTACACGGAATGAAAACCTATTTTAAGATAGGACAAGCTTTCGTTCAGTACTTTGTCGTCATTTTATAATCAAAGAGTTCATCAAACTTGAGAATACTCTTTAGGTACTCATTTAACTTTGTTGGTAACTCAAAGACACTCCTCTGGAATCCCACGCAATTATAACAATAGACAGATAGAATTTCCGATCACCGCAGAACAAAATTAAATGATCGTAACTTTTCATTCTTCCTTTAACGTTCCATTTTCAGGCTTAAAATCGGTTGTAGTAACAATTAGTGGGCACGCCAGAGTGCCGGAGGGGGGCGAGGTGCGGGGCGCGGGGAGGGGATAGGGCTCTCATTAGCAAGTTGTCCAAACTCGTTATAAGTTGACACCGGCACCGGCGGCCGCGATTGACTCGCTCGCCGCTAACTGCTGTAAAAACTAATTCTTCACTCTCGATACAGGGCTGTGCCGGACGCTGACCAGCTTATTAATACCTATATATTTATTACCATTAGTAACGAGATACAGACATTTTAGTTTTTTGCTCACTTGGTAAACCACGTGGTAGGACTGGCTTGCCACATGGCTTATCACGTTACAATTGCCAAGAAGGGCCTGTAGAATAGACATGGTAGTCAGCATTGTGTAAAGCCTTATCTAGTGGTAAATACACCTTGGCAGATTATTAGATTTTTACTGGATAAATATACCTACACAATACACAGATATATCAATGCGCTATCCATGTTTGACAGTTGCTAGAAGAAGTTTATTTGGTGCAGACAGGAATCAATATTTATTTTCCAAATATGAAGATCCAGTTAGAGCTCAAGAGTAGCGTTAGCAAAACAGTTCCAATAACGTGTCAAAACTAACAACTAATAATTAGCGCGTTGTCTGTCAGTGTATTTGTGCGCTCGTGACTGTGAGGTACAAAGTGGGGTGATTAGGGCGTCATTAGAGGCAGCCCTGGGGCCGCGCGTGACATCGTGACGTTCGATAGCGCCCGACGCCCGACGACAAATTATTTTATATCATAATGTATTGCCGATAATTTTCATGCTCAATTCCGATACAGGCTGTTACAAATTCACTTCGTTGTGGTGTGATTTAATTTTGTTTCTGAACTGTCTGCTGTAAAATCGAATGACTGAAATTGTGTTGTGATTTTTTTGTTTCATAATCATGTTCTGATCATTCAAGGTTCAGAGCGATATTTAAGTAGGTATTTGGTGATGCATTAAGTACCTATTATGAGGATAAGAATGGTCAATTTGTGCAGGTAAGTTAAAAAGCACTAGCGCGTTTGCCGTCAAGTTTTCAGCAATAGATATTCTTTCAAGTAAGTGGTGTTAGAAGCCGTCATAAAATGAGAAAATAATATATCTAAATGTTCTTTTGATAAAACAGTGTCGTGATTACGTCTGTGCGGCATCAGCCTGTTGTTGTGATTGAGGGTATCGGCGCGGTCGCTCGTTAGTGACGCGGTAATGAGCATTACGCCGCCGCACCGCGCCGCACCGCGCCGCACCGCGCCGCACCGCGCCGCACCGCACCGCGCCGCGCCGCTCCGGGCCGCGCCGCGCGATCCTGCTTATTGAACTTATTGCGACATCTGCATACCTAGCCATGATCTTGTTTCAGATAATTGTCATGTTGCCTCTTCAGTCACAATTTTTGGGTTATTTCTGTCGAAGTTATTAAAATGCAGCGAGATTTTTATTTCGATGTTCTTCTCAAGATTATTAAAATGTTATTTTCAAAATAGATTTTTGAGAATTTCGTCTTTTCAAATAATTGTAGGTATTACCAATGTATGACTATTCGATAACGTGATTATCTTGTAAGTAGAATTTATTAATACAAGAACATTACCTATTGACAAGTGTGAGCTTAGGGGCCAAGTTTTGTGACAAGTAATTCAAGTGAGACAAGTTGGGGATTGATGTTAAGATTTAGGTACTTATGTATGTGTGAACCCAGGGGATATTGAATAGCGTTCAAAATCTATACTTACCTATTTATAAAGAAATACAATTGCAAAGTTTAAAATATTTAAGTGATTAAAAGCATGGGACAGTTAAACCTTTGCGAAAAACTTTTTCACCGACCGATAAGCCGACCGCCCTAAGGCTTTGTAAAGGTACAAGGATTTGCGGTATTTTATAGTGATAGTGCTAATTTCTTAGAAGAAGAAGAAGAGAGTAAGAATTTTCAAAATTCCAGTATTTTTTTTTAGTAGCCTTTTTATCGTCCCACTGCTGGGCACAGGCCTCACACGGAGAAGGTCTCAATTACAGTCATGCTCCAAATTAAAATAGTTGTATAAAAAGTCAATTTTCATCTTCTTATCGAGTGAGCTACAGGTTTAATCACCTAACAAGCCCTAGTGTCAGGGTTTTCTAATGACACTGTAAAAAAATATGTAATAGGAACACAAAAAGTACTTATTTATAGAATAATCGCTGAAGTTTCCAGTTTCAGTCGTCTTTGGTTCTGAAATAAGATTGGACAGGGAAGTGAGGCATTTCAACCGAAGTTAACAGCAATACTGACAGCTAGGCACAAAAAGCTTTGATTCTTTCTTAATGTTACAATTCAATATCAAATTCTTTATGTATCTTGAATATCAAGTTTTTTACCATTAATGCCTTTCTGTAGTCTGCATTATTATAATGAAGGAATAGTTTACTATGTCTACACAATTAAAATCAGATGCATTTACTTAATTATAAAAGTGCTATTTTTGCTTGCTAGCTCTAAAAAACTTCAGTTGATAATAAAATTTCAGTTTTTGTACTTTCCGTAACTTTCATAATTAAAAGAATAACATAAAGATAAAATAACATGTGTAACTTGAGATTATTTTTTACCGCCTATCGAATAATTTGGACGTTCTACGTGTTATCATCCATCAATGTCTATCATTTACAATCTTTTTAATGTAATGAGTGCTCCTTCCCGGGTGAATGTCTGTGAAGACGTATTTCTGAAAACACAAAATCATTAAAACTTAGAGCTGGTTAGTTGATGGGAGATAACAAGACTGGAGGGAACTATACGATGTACTTATTACTTATGTATGGTGATTGAAAATTATGATATGAAGGATAATGAAGGATAAATGCTCAGGTTAAATCTCCATACACCAAAATATAGGTAAGTATGTATATTGGATCAGCGAAACTAACGTATGTTTGTACCTATGACGAATTCATGATATACATTGCTATACGTAGGTAGATAAAAAGCCAGACTCTGAAAATTTTTGGAAGGAAGTCTTACTTACAGTTTACTTTTAGAGTCTTGGTCATACAGAATTAGGTACCTACTAACAAACGAGGGACACTGTTCAATATATTATCTAACTAATAAACTTCATGTAATATTACGACTTGCAATTGAAAGCTTGATTCATATTTAATGCACACTTACTTAACTAAGAGCTAAGTTGCGTCAAATAATTTTGTTGCTATGACCAAGTCATTTATGAATCAATGCGCATTTATTCGTTTAGATCTTGTCGAGGAGCTTTGCTTGTACAAAATGGACTACTAAAAGGTGTATTATGACAGATTTATATTTATATTACATTGGTAGGAACTATTTCACAGGTTCGAGATAACGTTATAAATAGATATCCGACAGATACTTACTATCATAGTAGTGTTTTTAATTTCGATTACTTTTCTATGGCATGATCTGTGAGATAGCTATCTAAAACCCTACCTGGAACCTGTGAATCTGGCTGTTAACCTTATACATTTGCACGATTTTTTATTACTGAGTGATAACATTGCACGAAAGTTACATGCCATCGTTTTTGTTTCCTAATTTGATGTTGGTTGTTTAAAATCGAAAAAGTTAATGATAAGGTAATAAATAAGTATTACTAAAGGAAAGTCAGCAAAGGACTTCCTCAACTCCATGTGGGTACCAAATTAATATAAATCGGTCAGTTTATTTTACACATCATGTAAATTATCTGGCACTGAAGAATATAGGAAAGTAGAAGGAAGAAAACATTCACATCTCTATCTGTGGATGTTTTTTCGCATGCTTTACGGAAAGTATGCGCTCAGAGTTGACAGTTTTAAATTGATAAAAGTTTCATTAGTAGAACTGTAAAATGTTAAGGGTTCACCCTAAAAATTATACATTGACCGAATAAATTGTCAACCAATTATGATCTACTGGACATTACGCCAGTGTGCAGGTAACCAAGTTAGTTAGTTTCAGCCGTCGGCGCCGTCGGCGGGCGAGCTGAAGTGACGGTGTCGTGTCGTCCACACATCGCCTATACCTTGACTGGCAGTGTGATGATGTGTCACAATGACTAGCTGCATATGAACATCTGAATATAACTGAAACAGTATGACGTCAATTTTTGCTTATAAGGAGCTAAGTAAATTAAAATTCATATTATTATTAAAAAGGTGGACAATGGATATAAATACAGCTTTGAAAATACATCTAAATTCTATTGAAGTAATTTAGGAGTTAAAACCAATTACGAAAGTAACGATCAATGAATAGCCTGGCCATAATTTACACAAACGACCCCAAATGATTTTGAATGCTTAATTTGAACATTATGTAACATCCCTCGGCGTTCAGTTGAAAAATTCTAAACCCCCTTCCGCGTGAAAGGCTTCTTATTACAAATTAGAGCGCATTGTATCGTAACGAAGTAACGGTCCGCGGCCGTCGGCGGCGCTCGGCTCGCGTCGGCCGCGCTCGGAGCTCGCTCGGCAGATGTTCGGTGTAACTCGGCGCTCGATGCCCAATCAATATAATTAGCGTGGGTCCTAGACGGCTTAATGTTCAATTTGGCGCGCTGTCCGAGCCAATGGAGAGCGCGCGGTGGGCTCGCGCGCCGCTGATTGGCCGAGCGCTGCACACCTCCTAATTATTGGCCGCGGCGAAACAATAGCGCGGTTTGATGTGCACCGCACTAATATGGCCGCCGGGACGTGAGTATTGTTTTACAATTTATTAGCGCGCAGTTGTAATGGCGGCGCGTGATTTATCGGTAGTTTCAGTGGTCATTACCTATGTAACGTGATGCCGGCACTATGGACTACATTAGCTGTAATATTAATCGCTTGCAACAGGTGAGTCAGTAATAATTATTGTATTGTGTAACAGTTTGTATTTGGTTCGCAACATTTCAATTTGCCTTCTTTCAGACACAGTTGGTTTTATTCTGGGTAACGCATCACAAATTGATCCAAATGTGTTACCGACCGATAATATCCAAATTACCTACTCCTGTTCCTACCTGTTCATAAAAGTTTTCACTTCCTCACCATACTTACTTATCTACATGGTAAAAAAAATATTTCTTTCTGCTTTTTATTTTCACGCTAGAACTTACCTACTACCTACCCTTATTGAATCTTTGACTAAGTTGAAAGTTATTTTTATTTAATCTATACATATAAAAATCTAAGTAAGTCCTGACTCATTCTCTGACTCATCAACGCAGGGCTTAAACCCGTAAACCTATAAAGCTGAAATTTTGCACAGAGGTTCATCTTAGACTCTCACGCGAGATACTTATCACGCGAGAAAGGATTTCCCGAAATTCTCACGGGAACAGGAAAAAACGGGATTTTAAGTTTCACGCGGGCGAAGCCGTCGCCAGAAGCTAGTGCAGGATACGCTGCCAGTTTTTTTTTAATTTCAACATTAGGCACCTACCTACTTACTTTATTGTCATCATCATGACTGTCTACTACTAATAAGACTCTCTGAATTGACTCTTTACAGACACTAAGCTTAGAATTTATCAATTTTCGAGACCTGACAAAATACTAGCAATTTTTCTTGTTCCTCGATACCTAAAGTCGGTGTGATAAATAAAGTAAGTAGGTAAGTACCTTATGTGGAAATTTAAGAAAATGCATAAGCATAGGTATGCACTTAGGTATGCGTTTTTTATCAGCGTACTTAGGTACCCAAGTACCTAGTAATTTATTTCTTACATTCCAAACGAGTTGTTCGAATGACGAGTGTATCTCAAGTTAATTCCTAGAATTAATTAAATCGAATAATATATTTATTTTAATCGTTTTCACAGAACCCTCTACTATGTTACGTATATATTATCTTGAGAAGAAACACTGAAACAAAGTCAAGTCTCTTTGAAAGTCCACATTCACAATGAATAAACAATGTAAGCTCGTATCTGATATAACCTTTTTGAAGAAAGTGTCATAGGTTCAATTAGTTACGAACTTGAGGCAACACACTAAGTTTATCTTTCTTTGATTTACTTTAGTTAATTATTTGACCACAATTGTGGGCCATGACAGTTTTGCTAATCATTACAATTGTATGTTGTAAATACCTATATGTATCTAAATCTATTAAGTTATAAACCAGGATCCTATCATTACACAAAATACGTTAATTTGTTACCTACCTCTAGCCTTTTAAACATCAATTTTCACATAATTACTTTCGTTTTCAAGTTGGGTACTGTATATGCCTTAAAATTATATCATTTACCAATAATATCGATATTCATTGTTCTGTATGATTGATATATTGGAGCATTGGACATTAAGAAGAAGCACAGTTGACGTTCCAAAAGCAGAATATGCTTGGGTGATGCGAATAGATTGAGTAAACCATTTGAAACTGATAAGACTTGTACTAGTATCTATGAATGACATGAAATGTTAGACTTAATCTAGACGTGCACGTACCACAGTATAAAATCACATTTTTACATCAAATTGTATCAGTAAAAGCACAAAGTTAACTTTTACCTATATATCTCTCTGATCTCTGATCTGAAAAGTTGTCATTTTGCCCTTACGCTACTCTAGTTCTTAAGCCGCGAAGTGGGGCCTATTATTACCGCTACAATCCAACTCGAATCATGATGGTATATCTTAAAGAAGTATAATCCATTTATATTAGCAAACTTACAATATATTTCCTTACACGATTAATAAATGCTTAGGTATAGATTCTGAGAGGAAATACATTATAATTAAAGTGAAAAGGATGAAACAGCGAAAGCTTATTGCTGAACATAATGTACAGTATTTTGCTCATTATTCTTAAAATATTGCACGCTATTCATATGGTTAATGTATTGCATTAGCATGCAATTAAATACATTTTGTATTCAATAAAGTGAACATTGATTTTACGCAAAACTTCAGAGTTATTGTAGGAAATCAATATCAGAGACTGTTTTAGGTCTTGTTTTATTTATTGTATAAACATTTGCAAGCTTGACCATATATTTGATATTAAGAGGACGGAATGTTATCAGTTTACGAAATAGCAATAAAACTTCCTTAATTCATTGAGAATTGCTGCGATTTTAAGAGGCTTTGGGGGTATGTTAAGCACAAAATATCACGAAGAAAACACTTCCCAAAAGTATAACAAACTACATTAGGTATGTGACCTTACCAGATTAAAATACATTATCCATAATTGAAGTTTATATTCATACGTGAAGCTATAGGTTTACCAGATTTAAGTGAGGTGTAATTTCTGTAAGATATTATATCTCACTTGAATCTGGAAAAAATGAAAAGATTTTCTTTTTGGAATAATAACTCCAATTTACCTACTTTAGTATGCATTATTAATGCAAGTTGAATATCCATTGAGTACAGTACAGTGGACGCTAGGTACCTGATGATCAACACACTGTACTACATAGTTTCTGTATTAACATAAACATATAAGTAGAGTAACAAACATATAGTTGGGTAAAGTAACATATAGTAACAAATAACAGGCTTATTCTTACCTGAATTATTCATAAGTTTAAAAAGTCTTGTTTAGATTTTAGGCCACTTCATTTTCTTCTATTCCAGGTGTTTTGACAATTTTTCTACCCTTATTCCTTGATCTATATGGTAGGGTAATGATGTTGCTTACTGTGGCCGATCTCATAAACTGACACAAATTGTTCACTGGTAAACCTCACTTTACCAGTGAACAATTTGTTAAAATTCCAAAACTAAAACTAAAAAAAATATAGCCCTAATTAAATGAAGTCGTGGTGGCAGCCCTGGCTAGTTGGGCGGCGGGTGGCGGTAGGGTTGCCACGCCCCGCAACTTAGGTTTTTTAATCAACCGCCCTCTGTCATTAGTATTCCGTATAATGGAGAGCACATAGGCTCGCGCCGATGCCGCGCCCGCACTAATGCGTTTACACAACACTATGTACTAATGTACCACTACACATAGTACCTATATGTGCTGACACTGCACCACTAATAAATTAAAGCCTATCATTATCTGTGATGAACATTAATATTTCAAAATATTCAGTATAATTTTCATCTCGGTCTGTGCTGCTGGGGTACCTACCTATCGACAAACTTGTCTACTTGTTATCGATTTTTGGTTTGCACATTTATGGAAATTATTTTGTCACAGATTTGCTAAATTAAATTGTAATTAATTAACCCTTAATCTAGCCAAATGAAGATTTAATGAAACTGTATTCCTAAAGTATAAGTAGGTGAATCTATGACAGTGTGTCACCTTTGTAAGTGGTTCCATTTAGCTATAAACAAATGAAGTCAATTAGCCTGCCTACTAGTTTACTTGTTAAATTGTTTACAATCCGAACAACACATGTTCTAGTAGACTACAGTGCAACCAATACAGCGACGGAGAGCTGCGAAAAGCCAACTCGCTCACACAGTTTCAAATATCTGCGAAAATAAAACGCTGCAGTCGACACAAAACGATACGCGTCGCAAAATGCCTATAACTGAGTTTGGTGGCTCATAGGTTGCATAGAGGTGCAATGGGTGCGCAATTATGCACCCTCCGGCGGGTGGCACCCCCTCCCCGCGGCCCCGGCACCCGCGCGCCCCCCGCCCGCGCCCGCGACACTCAATAAAAAGTAGTGTTGCGAGAATTTGTGGTGGCCCTACGACGTGCACGTCACTACACAGGGCTGTCACAACAACCCACGCTGATAACTTGGAAAATGTTTTAATCTTGGAAAAACAAATGCAATTAGGAATCTGGAGATAGGAAGAAATGGATGGAGTGTCTTCACCGACCTGTCGAAGCGTGTAGTTGCCCCTCATTGGAGCTAGTGACTCAGCATATATACCTTGGTCTGATATTAGATAGTAACTTCCACTGGAGGCCGCACATCGATCATGTATGTAATAAGCTCAGATCTATATTAGCAAAACTATCGATACTTAAGTATAAACTACCATACAAAATACTTAGAACATTGTACTTGGCATTGGCTGATTCCGTAATTGATTACGGCCTAAGTAGCTACGGACGAACATACAAGACCTATATTGAAGACATTTATAAGTTACAGTTACGTATTTTAAAAACGATTGTACCCACAAAAATAAAACAACAATTCCAAGATGATGACTCGGGTTTATTTAAGCACTGTCAAATTATAAATGTATTTGATAAGGTACGTTTACGCGTTATAAGCGAAAATTGTCACAATATTATTAATATACGTAAATATGAAAGGCTAAAGTCGTTGCGTTGTTTGACATACTTACCTACATTTATCATACCTAAATCTAATAATATCTACGGAACAAGGACGTGGGAATGTATGCTGCCATCATATTTAAATGACCTGCCCATTGAACTCTGCAGTAAAATAAATGCTAGGAACTGTCAAAAGATACTAAAGAAGTACTTTCTAGACTGTAGTGCGGTCTAGAAGTTAACTCCTTATGTATATACTAGTGTCCGCCCGCGGCTTCGCCCGCGTGGAATTCGGTTCGACACACAGCGCCATCTACAATCCATCCATCAAGCAAACAATATTTTTGTTTTCCCTCGGGAATATCTATTTTTTTCGGGATAAAAAGTACCCTATTATTTAATCCGGACTTCTAACTTTACGTCTGCAAAATTTCAAAGCAATCGGTTCAGTAGTTACGGCGTGAAAGCGGAACAAACAAACAAACAAACAAACTCACTTTCCGATTTATAATATTATATTAAGTAAGGATAAGGTACAGACGACAGCACATCAAGTTGCCACAATTTGTCAAATTTCTACAATGGATTTTTGACCTTATCGCAATGGCGGTGGATTAATATTTGGTTGGTGAAATTTGACAGATTCGTATATGTTGACCTGCTGTCGTCTGTACAACTATCAACTATCTATGTATAAATGTGTCATCGAGTTTGCCGTGGCTGACATACCACTGTTAAACCGGCGACGGTTTGTGTTGGTATGTTTTCTGTTTGTAATCAAATTGTAAACCTGATATTTTGAATAATAAATAAAAAAAAAAAGAGGATCTTTAGGATGCCGTAGAAATGTTAGAAAACAGCTCTTGTTTCCTTGCTCAAACATAAGAAACAAAGAACAAAATCCCGTAAATTAAATGAAAACTAGAATGAAAATTGATTTCAGAAGGTCTGGTGTTCCTCAATATTTGTAAGTGTATAATGAAAGTCAAATATTGTAAACCTCTATTTGAAAAAGACTGTCTGTGGAGTTTCTTGCTAGTTCTTCTCGATAAGAGCCACTCCTTGGACCCTAGCTATTGACGTTATGTAAGAACCTGGAATAGATCTGTATGGATTCTTGGAAATCTGTTTTTTTTTAGTTCCTACTTTTTAAATATTTGAAGAATGTATTGAAACGATTTTGACGTTTTACATAAAATAAGGAAAAGAGTATTGTAATTTACTGAAGTAAACTAAATTTATAGAGTATTACTACATCCAGACTATTAGCTTTAATTGATGCAAAACTTTATTTCTAATAAGATGATCGTTTGAAGTCTGGGTCTGATTTCGGCACAAAGATGTGTACGTTTTATTTATATTGTTTTGCTATTGCCCTAAATTCACTATAATTAGGCACGTGTTTTGTATTATAGTGTGTATTAAAAGTATATTGTGTATGTAATGTAAACTAGCCGTTTTCCCGCGGTTTCACTCGCATCCCGTGGGAATTACTGCCCGTACCCGGATAAAATATAGCCTATGTCACTCGTGGATAATGTAGCTTTCGAATGGTGAAAGAATTTTTAAAATCGGTCCAGTAGTTTTTGAGTCTATTCATTACAACCAAACAAACAAACAAACAAACAAAGTTTTCCTCTTTATAATATATAAGTATAAGTATAGATTAGTTTGATATTGGACAATGTTTATTTTACTTAATTTAAAACGTTGGTTTTCTAAGATAAATAATTTTGGATACTGGTGGGATCACTCGAAAGATCGAGAGTTATGAAGATAAATTTTAGACTAGCCAGTAATGCGACTGTTTAGACAAAGGAAATTAGGATTAAAGTGGTGTTTGCTTTTTGCAAGAGATACCCAATTATGTACCTATTATTCATACCACATTAGGGAAACTGAAAGTAAGGTGAAAAAGCAGCAAGTGTCAGCAAGTTTAAATACTACGATGTTTTAGGTTGTTTCTACATTCTCAGTAGATTTACGAATCTTCCCGTACCAGGTAAGTCGCGTAAAGCGATACTTGGAGCTACAGTCTCACATGCTACTCAGTAGCAATCATTGTTAAAATTCCACGTCAGAGGCCGTCAGGCCAATTTAAGAAAACTTTGACACTAGCGCTTGTTAAGTGATTAAACTTGCAGTTCACGCCTTAAAATGAAGACTAATCTTTGACGTCATCGTATCTTAACTATGGGTTTATCTGTAATAGGTCTATTTGACATAACATTTTAACTTTGAAACCGTTAAATGTGTTATTTCGTACACCTTACAATTGTAAGTTCTTATAAAACGGCATAGGTAGGGACACGGTCCCTAAAAGTTCTTTCCATGGAAAAGAATCGGCAAGAAACTGCACTTTTAACAATTGTTATATAATTAATTTTGATCTCATAACTCTTACAAATACAACAAAATCAATATACAGTAAATACAACGAGCTTTTTGTACAAATTAATCAATTTGTATACGAAATATGAAGTGCAGTACCTATGCTCACAAACAGATTTTGTAGATTTGCTGAATTCAATTGTCCCATTTAAAAGTAAATAAGCTCACTTTGATTTGACTTGTTCAACTGACAGAATATTTGTAATATACAAGTTTATTTGGAATCAAATGTATCTTTGAATTTGTATTACTACTGTACTATTGTAATCGATTTTTTTTCTGAAATGTTTTGATTAATTATTCATAAGAAGTTGATACATATGATTTATGACGGTAAAATATTGCACAAACACAAGTACCTATTTTATTTGTATCGATAAATATAAGAAAGGGGCGAAGTTGTAGGTATGTTGTAACAAATTAACATCAAACCAGTGAAAACAGTTAAAACATTATATAGGTAAACTTGGCTAAAATTATACACAAAAGATTCTAATGAATTGAGAACCCCTTCCTTTTTGGGAAGTCGGTTAATAACACTATATCAACTGTCTTGAAGCAATACAGTGCACTCACGACTCACATGCACAGTGGCAAGACTGGCAAGTTCATGTTTTTATACAACTAAGTATTTATTCTACTTTTTTCTGTTTGCCCTAATATGTAAGTATATGGATATTTGTTTGGGTAATTAATTACTAGAGATACTTCCAATTTAAGAAATTTCTTTTTATAAGTTCTAACTGTGCATACAACATGGAAGAAGCCGTGAGCAAGAGATCTTGTTAATGTCGTTGTATTAGCTATTATCCATTCTTCATGTACTTAGATAACCAATATCTGTGAATGTATATTTGAAAATGACTTCAAATTAAATATATTTTTTTCCCGCTGTATCGTGTATGACTATCTCAGTCTCTTGTAAAGTCACTTATAGACTCTCATCTGCAATGATACGAATGTCGATCAGTACTCTTAAAGCTTACTACGAAAAAGTTAAACAGGCGATCGTCACGTGTTTTAGAAAAGTCTTCATACAATATTTTCTTAGTAGTAAGAGTTAGTGGGCAACAAAATGACTCGAAAATGATTGAAATGATGACATTTTTAATTTGCATAATTAATTCACAATAAAAAATAAAATCTCATTAATACATAGGCTGAAAATAACCACTCTTCGACGGTAAAACTTGCGACAACCAGCCCCGAAAAGTGGGTGAAACCGCGGTAATCAAATAAAAATAATAAATAATATAACGACATCCAAATACCTAAAACTAAAATACTTTCTGTGTTTCGAAATAACACGGCCAAGCTTTAGAAATATCTATAAAACTGAATTAACAAATTAAGGTTTGGATGCGGTTTTTATGTGGATTGTCCAGAGATCCACACAAAATCATCATCTGCCTAGCCTTTTCCCAACTATGTTGGGGTCGGCTTCCAGTCTAACCGGATGCAGCTGAGAACCAGTGTTTTACATGGAGCGACTGCCTGTCTGACCTCCACAACCCAGTTACCCGGGCAACCTGGCACCACGCCACAGACAGACTGACAGACAGAAAGACACGTCAAACTTATAACACCCTTCTTTTTTCGTCGGGGGTTAAAAAGAAAATATGGCATTCGTACTACGGACTACACAACTTACCCGATAATAGTCGTATGGTAAGGGCAGACAGCGCGCGGCGGCCTGCAGCGCGGCCGGGGGCAGCGCCACGGCAGCGCGGAGTATGCGCCACACTGATTCTGCGCCACGCCATCTAATATACNGACAAGATGGTCACCCATCCACGGACCGACCGCGCCAAGCGTTGCTTAACCTTATGATCGATCGATCCGCACGGCTTTGACTTAGCCACGAGCTCTTCAATCCACACAAAATGTTAGAGAAAATCCATCTACTGATCTGGTTAAAATTAAATCGCAACAGGAGCTGGTTCAGAGTCCAAGACAAAGGAGTTTACAAATGAATGTAATTAAATAATACGTTTTCAAAATGTTAACTCTTAAAAAAAACAAATCATCACCTATATTGCTATATACCTATTAGACAGGTAGGTACTTACTTACACCATGATATATTTTTGATTAAGTAAAGTGCATCGTTATTCTTTTATTTCTTATTAGTAATAAAGCGTAATGAAATAAAACTGGCGATTTAAAGCAAAAGGATTATATATTAAAATATGTTTGAAGATCTGAAAACCATTGAACCGAACCTACTTAGCTTATGCGATGCTTAGAAAATATTTCTGGCATGTACATTATACCTATACTACTTCAGAAACTTAAAAAACAGCGGTATTTTTTTTTTGCTTTTAAATGTTTATTGAACTCATTTTTTTGTACTGTTTAATAGGTATATCTTAAACTTTCTCCTAAGCCTGACTAAAACGGTTTTATCAAACGCGCGATAATCGCACTTACATACATAGGTGTACATACAGGTGAAATTGAAAACCTCCTCTTTTTGACGTCGGTAAAAAAACATACAAGTTTAATGAAAAATTCTTAAAATGTAGCTTTCTATTGCGACGCAGAGGTGGTGGTTGTTCTAGGTGTACCTTTATGGTAAAGCATACTTAATAATAATCAAAAAACTTGCAATAAGTAAATTAAGTATTAGAGAGAGAGTATCATCATACCAGGAGATGCAAATTGTATTGTTACTTATGAAATTATTGGTCTGTTCTGTTCTTCCTCTACAATTATCTGGTAAAAAAAAATTACGTGGTTCTATCCAGATTTCATAGGAACTACTTTCCGCAGTCGGATAAGAAGTAGTAAAGGTCTTTTCTCAGGCTCTAAAATTTCCAATCACGTCACGAGATAAGTACTTTCCGCGCCCGGGTAAAAAGAGCCTAGTATCTAATTTCTCAAGCTCTTATTCAGTGTACCTTACATTTTGATCGGTACATAGTGTTGTACAGACAACAGCAGGTCAACGTGTACGAACCTGTCAAATTTTACCAATCGAACATTACACACATTACATACATTGTAATAAAGTTGAAAACCGAGTTCAGAAATTTGACAGATTGTGGTAACTTGATGTGCTGTCGTCTGTACTAAATACGTGACAGACAAAAATATTTTCTCATTTATAATATCTCCAGAAACATACATATTATGTACTAGCTTCTGCCAGCGGTTTCACCCGCGTCCCGTTTTTTGTAAATTAAACAGTAACTTCTGAATTAAATTATATTGATTAAGTACATTAATTTAACTATTTATAACGCTGCTCAACTGTTATCTGCTGCCTTACATCTCTCTGTGATCATATTGTGCTATCCATTTGAACTAGGTACATTCTTACATTTCTCATTAGACTTGTTTACAAAAATATATTAACAGCCCAATAATAAAATATCTATGGTCGTTACACACAATACGTTCCTTGAAAGTTCTTTTCCATAAGATCAACTTCTTGGAACCGTGCAATTTGACTTTTCATAACAACCGGTATTTAGTCCATTTGAAATAAATAGTGTCGACTTTGACAAGACTTTTGTCCTGATAATTTGTGATTGATAGCAATTTATTGAACAAGATTTCACTTCTCATAATCAATTTTACTGCCACAGCCGTACTTAAGTTGGAAATAATAAAAGTCATAAACGTGACCTGCTGAAATTTATTTATTGTTATAAGCAAGTTCTATAAAACTATATTTTTCGTATAGGTATGTTATATAAGGTATCTCTGTGGAGTCTTTAAGGGCTTTCTTTTACAAATAAACATTCGTGCTTACAATTTACCGAGGTAAAACTTCTTAACTATCTTGGTTAAAAGATACCAACGATACCATAGATAGCAAGAATATACCAATGTTGTATTGTTCATCAAACAGTACTAAGTATCTTTCCACAGCAGCCTGTTTAATGCATGTAATAGTGCGTGATTCGGTTTTCGTTTCTAATCAAACCTAGTCAATTCACTCGTTTCTAATTGTAAAGACAAGTATTTGAGATGGAAAAAGACCAAGAGAAAAAATCCAGTAATGGACTACAATAGGCTGAATTGTAGCGAAGCCTGATTTTCTTCGTGTTTCTATGAAATTATTTGTAAACACTTATAAAGTGGCAAATGAGAGTGTCTCAAGTTTAATATTAATTACTGCTTATTACTAGATATAATTTTCGCTTTGTGTGGATGGTAATTTGGCATCAAACATACTTTATGTCACTATAGCAGTCGGATTATCTTTTTCGAATAAATTATTGTTTTCTCTTTTAATTCTAATTACTAATTTAAATGGTACCAGTACCTAAGCGAAAAACCCTGCTACTCAGCTTCAAGTATCTAAAAATTAATTGAACAGTTTTTGTTTGAGATTTCAAATAGACTGTCTTCAACCTGGATAACAACATAATTCATGGGATTTTAATAATGTGATCAACAGTTAGTTCTTATATAAATCTCTAGGTGAGTAAAGGTGATGAGTGACGATTCACTAAAAAAATGTATACATGTTAGCTCTATTCTTATCAATTGCAAGTATTGGAGGATGATTGTTTTAATACAAAATATTACTGTATAGAACAGATTTACTTAGCATTGTTATCTAGCATTTTTATTCTAAACAGGTTTGAATTCCTGTCTAAGCAATGACTTCGATATTATGATTCCACTAAAAACAACAGCTCCATATTGCTATTGGCGCCTAACTTGGCTTGTATAATTAAATTGACAATTTTGGGTGCAAGTAGGTGTATCAAAAAATTTAATAGAAGCTAAAAAATTTAATAAGAGCCCTAAAATTTCTGTCACCTAAACTTTTAATATTTTTGTTTATTAACGTACATATAAATTACATTTTTAAATATTAAATACAAAAAAACATGTAAAAAACATTTAAAAATATAAAAAATAGGTAGCCACCGATACCGGGCATAGGGTCAAACGTAGGTACCGGTGGTTAGGGTCCCAGAGACAGAAACCTCCTCACAATACGCGCCGTATCAAGGAGTACCACCTTCTGAATCAGTCCCTTGACCCAGCCGCCTAACGAGAGCCTCATGAGATGTTGGTCGAGGCTCTTGGCTATTAAGCCATTGGCCGTAACTACTATCGGCACAATAACAGCCGTGTCGACACTCCACATAGCGACAACCTCGTGCGCTAAGTCGAGATACTTATATTTTTGTCATTATTGTGATTTAAATTGGTGCTGGTACACCTGGAAATTTTGTTACTTTCAGAGGGGTGATAAAAAATATCGATTTACTTTTTAATTACTTTAAAACCCATGTTTAACTCTGATGATATTTAATGCACATACACATAGTCTTATCATGATTATTTGCAGCAGTAGACTGAACTAGTCACTTTGGCAGTCGATGATAGGTACTACGGCAGATAGTTCTATAGCGTCTTTTTATTACCTGCTTACCCAAATAATATAGAACCCGCACTCGCGAATCTAACACCAACCTTGCTAACATCTCAGCACACGTGTCGCGTGGGTAGTCAGACATCACCGCAGTAATAGACACCAACAATATTTGCCCACAAAGCCATAGAGCACACAAAACATCGCCAACTTTGACGCTCAGCTTAAGATAAAGGCGTGTGAACGCGTCACGCTTGTCACAACACAAAGGCGGGGCCTGACGTGCGCGGGCGCAGCATTGTGCGCGATACCCGAGCCGCCCCCGCCACCGCGCCGGACACAGCGCGTGAGAACACACCTTAATGCCTGCCCGAGGTATTGTGCTCCAAACAAATGAAACCTTTCAGCTAGTGCGGTTTTAGGTTTAACTAATAACTCTCTATGAGCTCAACTTTCAATGAAATAAAAGTGATTGACGTGATCGCCACCTGTAACTATGGGCATTATTACAGGTGTCCATCAATTATAGGCAGTAATGATGATAGACAGGTATTTATGTTGTAGGTTGCCCATGTTAACTTACTTTTTTTTACATAACTTTTCAACAGTACTAACACAGGTAGCCAGCAAACGTGCTCAACTGAAATCAATCAAGAAATCAAAATTCAAATATTATAGGGTTTTATTTATGGTATATTTATGGTTTTTCTTTTTTTATGGTTTATTTTTGAGTAGTTGTGGTTTCAAACCTCGCACTCTGAAAATCTAGAAAAATATAATTTTAAATCTACACCTTATGAAGAATTATTTATAACATCAGATAACCGTAAAAGTACGGCGGCATGTGAAAATGATGTACATTGGTTGGACATTAAATGGCTCGTCGATGGCATAAAGTTTACTTGATATGACGGTTTTACAAATAAGGTGCAATAATTTTACTTTAATTCTCTTCTCCACTCAGTATTCCTTACTCCTATGACAAGAAATAAAATAACTAAGTTTAATTATATTATATAGCTGCTATTTTGGTGGTTAACTTACCTGTTGTGTTATGTTATATGTAATTTTATGAAAGTCTTCATATGCATGAGTGCTTAATCCTTGTGGCAGAATAGCCCGACGGATGGTAGGATGGTCACTTGGGCAGTCATTTAAAGTCATCTAAAGGGTCAATTATTAACATTGGTAAATTAGATTCCAGTAGATAATGAGGCTGAACTATTAAAATTAAAGTTTTCAAGTATTTTTGCATCTCTCTCGGATTAAAGTAATTTAATTTCAGTTTCTTGATTGAAAGGGATAATAAAATAGTTCATCAAAGTGAAAATTCAGCAAGTTAAAATTAACGGGTTCTTGAGTTAAAAATCTGTTGCTATTTTTGATAATACCAACATAGAGAAATGGTAGGATAAGCATCTGAACCGAAAGTAAAATTACAATCGTATTCAAGCAACTAGCCATTTATATAATTCAGCGACTTCATAGGTAGAGATATATAAGTATACCTTGTTATCAGAGATTTCTTCATATAACCTTCATATTAGATACCCTAACATAAAACTTGAATGTAAAATTTTCAAATGTGTCATTTTGATTGTTAATTATTTAGGTAATTAGTTATTGACGGGATTACATATAAATTGTTAATTATTTATTTATTAATTCCGGTATGATGGGTTGTTCGTTTGGTAGATATTGTTCTTAATAAGGTTTACAGATGTTGCTATTATCTAATTGTAGTTTATGTAGGTAAATAAATTACACTCAAAGCAGGGGAATACAAAAAATACAAATTATAAAATAATCAGAATTTAAAGTTTCACTTGTTTACACAAACCATTCTGATATAAAATGGTGCTTGTTGCGCCATCCGTCTCACACAGTGTTCACTTTAATGAATCAATAAATAATACTGTTAATGAAGTTCTATTCATATAAACAGAGTCTTAATTATATTTAATAACAGTGACCATGTTGGTTGTAACCAAGTTATTGAATTTAAAGACAGGTGTGCAAGGAAAAAAACATCACTACCAACCTATCTGAAAACCTGAAATCCACATTTATATTGAAATATTTAAATTTAGCATCTTAATTAATAACTTTGTATAACATACTACCGATATTGATTTTATAATGAGTGTCTTCTAATTAAAGAGTAGTAGATACGTATGTGTGTGTACGTATGGAGGTGCAGTACGTGTGCGCGTCATTATGTGCAGTCTCAGGGCGCCGGCGACCAATGATTGATAGTGCAGGCCATGAGCACACGCAGCCTCTCGGCCCCGCGCCCCCGCCGCCCCGCGCCCGCCCGCGCCTATTCATCTCTTACAATTAATCAAAATTAAATCAACCACCGCACTACAACACACTTTAGTATTTAACAACTGGCGGTAGAGTCCCATTTCAGGTAGCACGCCGTTGAGTAGGCGTGTCTCCGCGAAGAAATCTGGCCAATACAGTGCGGTAACAAAATATCCGTATTGGCTATTAGTAGGCTCCGCCCGCGTGGGCTGGGGGGTGGCGGCGCCCGGCGCGACAGGGCGTAAGTGCACCCGCAGCCGCGGCGCTTATGACGCTCTGCGCCGCGCTGGCTCGCTTACAGCCGAGGAGCGTAAGGGCGTACGTGTCGCGCGCGGCGCGGCGGATACGACGTGTGGGCACTGAGCCGCCGCCGCCGGTGATTCAAGGGGGGTTTTCTCGTTTTTACTTGTGGCCGGGCGGCGCCGCGCACAGAAGCGCAGCAGACGCCGCGGCGAGCGCTCGTGTCGCGACTCACTTCGATCAAAACGATATTTTTCGCGAATTTTCCACCACCTTGGAAAACTCATAATATATTTTTTCCCAATTTTCAATTTTTGAGCCTAATAGTTAGGCCTAATTTTTACGTAGAAAATAGTTAATAGAGTTCAAAAGTGTAAAAATAAACTTTAAGAAAGTGCGTTTCTGAAGTAAAAAAATCGAACTTAACATCATCTGAAACACGACCTAAGTCATTGTGATAATTAAAATATAAGAGAAGCAGATGTACGCTAGCAGAAGTAGAGTAATGCTGCGATAAGTAAGGGTGCGGGCACAGTAGCGCGATGCAAGCGATGAGCGCGAACGCGAGCGCGCCGCGCGCGCCGCAGCGGTCGCCGTTCGCGATCCAGGAGCTGCTGGGGCTGTCGGAGCGCGGCGAGGCGCGCGAGCGGTACCTGGAGGGCCCGGCCGAGCGCGTGCTCAACCTGTCGGAGGGCCGCGAGCGCTACACGCCGCAGTTCCCGCTGCCCGCCTCCGTGGCCAGCCGCGTGGCCTACGCCGCCGCCTTCAACGCGCAGGCGGCGGTGGCGGCCGCCTTCCTGCCCGGCCCGCCGCTGCTGCACCCGCCTCCCGGTGAGTTTCACCACACCTGATGACCCTCAGCTGCCACTGGCTTAAAGTGGCAGAAACACCATGCTCGGCTCGCTGCCTGGAACAGCACATACAGATATTAGTGACGGGTAGATTACCTCACCATCAATCAGCTGGCTAGAACTTGTAGAGAAAAGTTTCATAGCAAATGGAATAACATTTCCACCTTTTGACAAACTTCTCACCTGCTTCTAAGGCAAAGCTTCCCTAGGATAGTTTGTAAATATCGCTAGGTTCTATCAATAGCTTTAGCGATCACCATACCCATAAGGGGATACTTTTCCAACTGTTTATTACTTCTCTTAAGTAGTTATAACGAGAACAATCGTAGAGCTTTATAGTCTTTCACCTATAACGCAGATATATTCTACATCAAAGCTACATTTGTGCAGTAGTCTGAGTAGCCGCTCTCGCCGTCGGTGTACCCTGGCCCTAGCAGCTCCGTCGTGTATTTATCGCGGCTCTTGGGTATTGTACTGCGTTTAATTAGCGTTTTGTGTTATTTGTTAATTAGCGTACAATAAGCGCTTTGCCGCACGCCGCCGGCTCCGGTTACCGCCTGTGACCGACTGCCAGACACTCTCACCTCCATATAGTTAGCTGCACATTACTTATAGATAGGCATTACTGTGATTTACACTCACTCATTTATTAAACAGACTGTTTAACGAGACGGGCCAATGACTAAGTAAAGATAAAAACAAAGTTATGGAAATTGATTGAAAATGACATGATCCTACCTATACGTAAAGAGCAAGGCTTAGGTGATTAATGCTTCAATGAATTATAAAAGAGAGCTACACTGCTACATAGAGAGTTACATTATTATAAAAAAATAATGAATGCTCTCGTTACTTTTAGTGAAAAACTAACGGAAAGATTCCACGATAATTTGAAGAAAAGACATGTACAGAGATTAACTTTTATGCCTGTGTGACAAGACAGTGTTAGATATTAAATTAACTGTAGGTATAAACAGGTAATCATATATTATAGTTATAAAGATTATTTTGATTGAATATTACTTCCTAGTATTCTTTCTCGTAAACTAATCTGTACATGTTGTCTGTCGTTTGCCGTCGGCGCGCTGCGCGCGGTAACACGCATGAATGTGGCCATATCTGACTATCTTATCCAGATTTTAATACCTACACTAAGTCATTAAGAAGAAAATTATTTCATAAATAAAATAATCCAATATTTAGTAATATGTTGGATAAAACATATCAAGTTTTCAGACAACCGTGTAGAACCATGAATAGTGAAAACTTCTTGTTAGCAAAAATAATGATCTTAGTTAGGTGTTAACGCATTCACTATAATGGCAAATTTACTGTATTGATTTCTTATTGGTATCTGCCAACTACCGTTATATCGTATCTTATAGTGTTAATAATACCAAACCAATATAATAACTGCTAGTCAATCAATTCTGAGTTACAATGGAATTAGTAACGACCAGTTACAGGAAACTGCCAGTTAATTTAACTCTTTCATAACAGAGCTTTTTTATGATTGTGAATAACACCTATCATTAATGAATTTTATAATAAGCTTGTTATAAAGTGATGAATGCATATTGGGTAGCTTTTGTATGAGGAAAACCTGGTTGCAAAGAAACGGAAGATGTTATTATATTATAACTACTTAGTTTATATCTCCATAAGATCATAATCAGCTTTTCCGTCATTTGGGGGTTATTTATTTTCTGTATCGCTATGATTGGATTATTGTAGTAAGAATTAGTTACCTTATAACATTGTACAGAAACGAGATGTGAGGATAGATGCAAGTATGAAGTATCTATTACAGAAGACTTGTTGTACCTAAATTGATTTTATAAGCTGCTTAGTTAAGCCCTATGTAGCATTAACAAAATTCGTTTACACACCTAGGCATTTTTAATTAGCATGTCGTTCAGTTGATCTAAGAAAATGAGCGCGTTCGAATAAACAAACAAACTCTTCAGCTTTGTAATATTAGTATAGATGTATAAGAGGAAACGTCTGCATGTTGTACAATTAGAAAGTGCAACGAACCCATTATAGGTATATGTTAATGTTATTTGACAAAATAACACACAGAGAGTAACAATATTTAATGATGGATATGCGTGTGAACGTCACACGTGCACTAAGACAAAACCTTGCGCACAATAGTGCTCCATGCGCCCGCGCCGCTCCTCATTACCCGCTTACCGTTACAAGTGCGCGATTACCCCGAGTGAGCTTAAGATAAGTCAAGTAGTTTGAGTACACTGTACATGTATTTAGTTTCATCTTAAAGTGCCTTATTGTTTTAGTTTTGATAAGCACTAAGTTGTTTAAGTTAAGAAACAAATAAGAAGCACTTTTGACTGTATTTTGAAACTATTTGATTACATTTGTATTGTTCATTACGACAGCAGTTATATCGCAGCGTACCTACTTACCATTGCGTACCTAAATGAAGACACGATTTATGCTTGATTGTATAATAGGAATTTGTATATTTAACCCGCGGTTTCGCAACCAATCGTTGCCATTTGCTACTTAGTGGTGTAGTGAAACATGTAGTGGAAGCTGACATTAAGATAATAAAATGTAACTTTTAGGTGATCTTTCTCTTATTATTTACACTCTTTGTAAAATCATATTGCCGTAGTATTACCTGTCTTTTTAATGTCTTCATAAAAATAATTAACATATCACGTTTAACCGAACAATTTATAGGCCTATTTATTACTCAACTGTAATATTTGCGATCCAAGTAGAGGCACAATGATTTTGTTCTGAAAATGTTTGTGATTACATTTTTTTTTCACCAATATTATAACAAACAGTAGGTGATGAAAACCTAGTGATTAATTTTAAACTATAGCGTCGGAGCTTGTGGCACTCTGCTGTGATTGTCTCACGATGTCTGTGAATGACACAACAGTGGTGTACTTCCCCCCATGTGTCAGGTAGGTAGCATATTGCAACTCTTACAGTAAAACGTGACTTTAGCTCAACAGATAGAGCCTTCTGATAATCATAAATTACGAAGATCTTTCCCGATAATCTATAAGCAGACGAAACACAAAATCAAAACATGCACAATGATCACAACGATCAAATCAATTAAAACTAAGCGCGAACTCAGGCCGAACAAAACATCTCGCATCCACTTAGTGCACAAAAGATATTCACACACCTACTTAGCCGTGAAAGAGCGTTAGACCCGCTGGATTGAACCCGGGACAATCCAACACCTCGCCAAAAAAACGAGCTCAGCTTACAAATAGTGGTTGAAAGCCGAGTTCTTCAGCTCACACCTTCCAGAATAGGCCTTTGTGGGCCACAATGAGGCCAAGATAAAGCCTCCTTTGTACCCACATGTGTGATAAAGGGCCAAGGGATCAGAATGAGGGTATTCAGTAAATTAGTGGTCATTTCTGATAGACTTGGCTGAGGGACTTGTGTTGTGCCACTTGAATGCTGGATAAGTGACAGCTTGCTGTAACACGAGAACTCCTTGTTTACTCTCACAACAGAACTTGGGTTTTTGAATGTTATTAGAAAAGTTTAAGTTTCCTGCATTTGTGAATACATGATTATGATGAATATGAAATTGGCATAGTTAACTGTAATCGATTATTTTTTCGCTTTAGTCAACTGGTTCCTATAATAAAGACAAAAAGCCTTCTCGCTATCTA
Source organism: Heliothis virescens (assembly GCA_002382865.2). Classification (NCBI taxonomy): domain Eukaryota; kingdom Metazoa; phylum Arthropoda; class Insecta; order Lepidoptera; family Noctuidae; genus Heliothis; species Heliothis virescens. Next base: position 13,992,845 of record NWSH02000535.1, read on the forward strand.
TAATTTTTACCGTGTTTAAAAAAAACAGGAGGTGCTATATTCTACTTCTATATTTTTACACAAGCGCAGTAAGTGAGAAATTTCATATATTTAGGGCTTCAATATTGCTGTAATTTGTTACTGTAAAGCCACACAAACAGTAGTGTGAAGCGCGATGTGGGTCACACGTTGTCTGGTTCCGTATCGATCGTCACAATTAGACGAGCACATTAGCACGTTATATTAGCGCGCGGACCCCCACTCCGGCGTGTGCTACACTCGATGATGCGCTATAATTATCGCCGACTATCGCTCTGTCAGGCAGAAAAGTAAATAGCGAATGCAAGATGGAAAATAATACGCTAATTTGATCTAAAAGGAATTCTAATAAAAATAATAGACAAATTCCAGTTACAATATTCGCAACACTTCAGATCTTTGATGCTTGATGATTTAATTAATGTGTTTGATTAATCATTTAAATAGAAACAACGGTACATCTTTTTGTAGGCACTGTCAAAGGGTGTTTTAATTTAAAGATTTTTCAACGAAATACAGTTACTATAGACTACGTCGTAGCTTCGTCGTAGCATCCTAGAATAATCTATTCGTTTACTTGTTCCTGAGCATGACTTCTATAGTATTTTGCCTAGTACCAGAATATAATAATAATCAAAAGTTGTACAAGTACGGTATATCATTCGGTGGTGAACACACCTAACCCGAAAGGGTTGTCGGTTATTGGTTCGCATAAGCAGCGCACGCACACTAGCGCACTCATAATGAGTTGGGAGCGTGCGTGTGTGTGTGTGCGCTAACCCTTCTCTACCAACCAGTTTGTTGAGCTGTGGTGTTAATGGTAGCGAGTAGCGGGTTAAAGGACTATGTCAGCGATTTTTGTTATGGGTACTTTAATGGCAACTTGACTAGCTGTTTTCTGCAGTTTCACCAGCGTCACGGGGGAATTCCATAACGCTTAGGCACGGAAAAAATATAGCCTGTGTTATTTGGGAATAATCTAGCTTCTCAAGAGTGAAAGACATTTTCAAATCAGTTCAGGCAGCTATGGGCCATGGGTATATACCTAAGGGTACCTTTTTTAAGTTATGTAAAATTAGTTCTGAAGCCATTACTCGAGTAGGTACATCAAAGAAATCATTCAATCAATCTTCTAATTCAGCTGTTGGATTTCTGTAAACGTGCAGGTCTGATGTTATCTTCTCAAAATCAGTAGATCACCGTGTTTCGCTCTTCTGAGCACGCCACTTATTAAAAAACCCATGATATTTAATAACATTTCAGCACTACGATTCCATCTTCTTCCAACCCGTTATTTCAAGGAATATAATAGTATTATAATATTGTAAAGCTATGTTGTTTCATCAAAAATTGTGTGGCTATTTTTGACTGAAAGGGCGATATATATAGATCCACATTTATGATGTAGTATTTGATTTGATTTGATTGATTTAATTTGAGTATGATTATAAACAGTGGTACAGTACCGCTGTATGTTGGGACATGTGTCGGTGTAGCGGGCGGCGCACACAGCGCGCACAGCCTCGCGCCTACTCGCACGACATGTACCGCGCCGTACCGTACCGTAAAGTATCATCTACTAATAATGCGCTGTACAAAATTTATTGTAATTGTTTACCTCTATTAATTACTTAGGTTACGGTTTTCAATCAAATACTAATTCAATTTTCTTTCTAGCTCAATATTTTTTCAATCGATATCATTTTTTTTATAAAAGATTGGAATTGGAATGCAGTTAATAGCTACATCAAACCCTAAAATAACTTACTAAAAATACCGAAGTGGGACTGCATTAAAGTATGATCCTATGGTCACTAGTTAAAGTTATGATTATGGCTTAGATTGTGTCCATATTAGAATATGTATAAATCTAGGCATTCAATATCCAGAAATTATCCACCTCACAACTAACCAATCTGTGAGATAAAAGAATATTATCATTTACATTGACATAGACATTATGCCTACAGGCACATTTTACTCGGCTAAAAAGCTTGTCAACATCAGTTAACACATATCATTCTTAACCACTGTGAAAGCTAAATAGCAAACTTCTCCAAAGGTCGCAAGTACTCATGCACCTTTAGACCTTTTGGTCATACGCATGTCATAGATCACTTACCTGCACACTACACATCAACAAATCAAAGATACAACAACAATTAGAGTTGCCGAACAAAGCAGCATAACCTCCGCACCCACACACACGTGCTGCACACTACACGTACGAGCGCGCGTGTGTGCGTCACGCGAGGGTGTGGAGAGCGTTCGGGCCGACACCTCGGCACAAAGCACGGCGCCGCGCGACTCTAATAGCTAGTTTCACACAACTAGCATCTACGCCCAGCTCTGCTTACTTCCACATTAATATTCATACACATTAAGATTCAAAAAAATTTATTACTTACAAAGAAAAAATGTTGAAATCTAGTTGTGAACTCGAAAGCAGAAATGACAATGTATCGAAAATGATATTGCTACGGAGCGTAGGCCGTAGCCGTGGCGTAGCAAAATGTAGCACCGCGTAGGCGTGCTCATAATGATACAAAATATTATCATGTTAGACAAAAGTTTATAAAATAATCTAAACTTTTGTCTTCTTCTTTATATTGAACACGAATATATTATGAATAACAGGGCTAAGACAGATTATTTCAGTCTTTTTGGACGTTTGACAATATATAGTCACAGTTCAAAAGCGACGTAAATTCGTAGAATCGTCTGTATGTATACGTTCTAAGTAGAGAAAACATGAATTTACAAATGTGTACAAAAACTATTTCCGCCACAAAATAACCAACAAACGTATTAAAGTTTCGCTGGCAGTTAGCAAGCCAACAATAAGTCAGGCGTGAATACCAATTTATATTCTAGTGGTGGGTGTTAGGGTTCAAATTTATTTAGTCACAGTGCTGCCTCCCTCGCCTCTAATTAGCCTGAAAACGAAACTATCAACGCGTCAGGGTAATCTAGACTTTAGTGATTAAGTGATAGGGTTGTGTTTAGCGTGTGGTGGCTGTAACAATAATAGAGGACACTCGACCTCTCAGAGGCGCGAGATTTCCCGCGCGTATTACTTTTTAGAGTAAAGTGTCGCTGAACACTTTGTACGGAATTAAGAATATACTTAAATACTAATTCGTGAGTGACGACGTGTCATGTCAGAATACAGGACCTCGTATCGTAATTATTATTTTTTTCTAGAAGATCGTCATTTAAACATTAAGTCAAGATAGACATTTAAATTAATATTATTTTGATTAATTGATAATTTTTTTATCACTGGTCGCAGGCATTTTATTCCAACAGATTATGTAACTTAATAATTATGACCACCAAAAAGATTACACCTTTATAAAATAACTTCCTGTAAATAAAAGCTAAAAGCTCATTTATTCGTATCCGCTTTGCGAACAGAATAAAATCAACTTAACTGAAACATAAGTTAGTGTAAGTTAGTACTAAAATTAACATAAACCGTTTTATTCGCTGAGCAGGAGGCTTAACTGCTCTCCATTTAAAATTGTAATGTTTGCAACTTGAAAAGACAATTTTATACTAAGTATTTTTATAGCATGTTACAATTTAATCTCTACATATATTTTTAATCCAGTAGCATATACCTAGAAGTAATACACCTATTAATGTAAATACATTTCCATTGACAGCATTTATTTAGAAAAAATTGGTATGTCCATTATCCGTATTGAAAGAGAGACCAATTACAGTACACATCGCGCAATAAATCATGAGCTATCGGCATCAATAAGTGGCGAATATGGGTTTATTGCCGTTCCCATTACACGCTGAAAACTCCAATAAAAACCTTACATCTCGCTCATATTTCAGCTGAAACCAAATAGCCTTGCTGCATCCCTCTCTAACTTATTTCATCCTGGATGTTTCATCCCGCTCCGTCAGCCAGGCTCGCGAAGTAAGGGCCGCTTATGATAATGTACGGAATATAAATTGGGCAGTTATTTACAATGAGTTATTTAGCGCACACTATGATGCTATTATGTAAATGTTATGGCGTATAGCGACTAATGAATTTGTTATAGTCGTTATTTATTTATTAATCGACCGTATTTATTTTTGTATTTTCACTGTTATGAAAGATATATGTAGATTGGGCGTTTTTTTAGTTAGGGCTAATTTTGCCCTTAAAATATGGCCGTTATTATTCTGCTATTTTTGTTTCATCGTAAAATTTGACTTGCACTTTCGTAATCGTAACTTGTTTATGTAATATATCAATATTTTTTGAAGAACTAAGTATGTTTTGTTCAATTATATAATTACTATTTTTAGATACAGAATTGTTATGTTTTCATAGTTGTTCTTCATTTGTTTTGGCAGTTAAGGTTTCAGGCAAGAAATAACAAATCCTCCTAGACGTAGTAATATAATATGTGCCGTGCAATGCCGTGCATGTGAAGCTATGTGCTCGGAGCGCACCGGCAGGTATCGCATTACTCAGTAATTGTAGCAACAGTATCGTCTAAACGCTTGTTTTCACGCGACGACAAAACGCACCCCAAAAAATCTATAGCTCACCCCCTGCCGCCCCCCGCCCGCGCGGCCCGCCTCACCCCCGGTGACGTCCTCCCGACACACTCCACTTTTGGACTTTTTAACCCAAGATGGCTTAATTTTCTTCTCGGAACGATTATTCTGCGTTTCTTAAAAAACTCCATTAGAATTGAGCCCAGCGGGGCGTTAGCGACGATAGCGGGGGCCGGCGGGGCGAGGGGGCCGGGGCCGAATGTTCCGGGATTAGCATTTAGCAGGTTTTGCGGACAATACGTGGAGCGGGCGTTTGAGCCATCGCCCAGGAATGCGCTTTTGTTTACGAGAGCGGCGCGAGGGTTAAATTGCTTCATTGAAATGTTCCGAATATCTGGTGCGGAGGAGGTGCAGCTCCGCGGCCGGTTTTATTAACACAACTGTTATTTGGGTTATTAACTCGTTCAGTCGTCTGCTCGTACTACTAGCACACTTCTGTTGCGGAGGGTAGATAGTGTCAACATCAAGATTCGTACTTTTGAGAGTCTCATGCACACCTTAAATCCACGCGTTTGTGTATAATTTTTACTCATTCGATTCTTAGTTTGATGTGGTTTCAAGATTATTGAAGGATTTGTAGCCTTCAATGAATTTAGATATCTAAGTACCTACATACACAGTTACTGAAAGCTGTGTTCGATTTAGGCTTGTCCGAGTTTTGATACATACAAAACAGATCCGGTGAGAGTATTTCAGCTCGCAACACATACTGGAGTCTTTTATCTGAGTGTGCTCTATGACGTAGGTCGAATACTTAGTCGTTTGCAGTAATTGAATATTGTCCGTTGCCTTGTGTGAAGTCAGCTAGACCGCCACATTACTAGATCTATCTATCCCCATTTTCATAAATAATTGTTAAAAACATCAGTTTATGAAACAGGGTCGCATTTCAGTTGAAAGCGAAGGCTGGCTCTATTAGCGTTAGTGCAGCGGCGCGGCTGCGGTGCGGCTGCGGCGCGGCTGCGGCGCGTCCGGCTCGGAAGCGCCCGCGGCGGCGGCGCGGCGCGGCGCTTATTGTTAATTAATTACAAACGATTCTGCCGAGCCCAGCCACCTACAGATACCGAGAGGCTTCGGGTACACCGGGGACGACACACTTTACTTGTTCGAGGCTAAATTACCGGGTATACCAGATCTTGATTAGTATCTTCCTAAATATTTTATCTGTGTTATCCAACTTTGCTTTGAAAATGCATAAAAAATGACTTTTCCTATTTAATGATACCTACTCAATACCCAATTCTTTATTGTAGCTACATTAGCCTAACCCTACAATGCTAATATGCGTGGTGTTTAATTTACTTCAAGCTTCAAAATCCACGATTCTCCTCAGCGGATTGTGTGAGGCAGTCCCGGTGTGCCCCGGGGCTAGATCGCTTCTCTCGTCTTTGTATGGCTGGCATTTCTTCAGCGAGGCAATGAGGCGGCGTTTAATGAGGCCCACGGACAACTCTCATTGATTAACTGGCGCACAATCCCGGCCACAAACATCCACCAAACGATGCCATTAAGACCAGATAAATTGTAAGAAATATTCTATTGGGGTATACAAATAGAAACCTCATTTGGGGGAAGGGTAAAAAACTTCTTGCATCGTGTATCGAATCCGGTTTAGTAATGTTATCAGCGATAAGCTATATGTGTATTAGAGTGATAATTTTTTACATTTTGTTACATTGAAATTAGGCTGAATCACAGGAAATCCTTCAATCACGGAGCCTTACCCAACTATATTCGAGTCGGCTTCCGGTCGCCCTGGACGCAACGTAGAGAGATTGTCTGTTTTGCCTCCTTAAACTACATAGTCTATATTGTTGTTGGGTTATCTGACATTCTAGCCCAATACAGTACCGAAAAGTCTAGGCAGACAATGACCATGAGTTTGACCCAAAAAGGTTTTAATTCAAAAATTTCCTTAATAAATACCTACAGGATCAGCTAATTAATTTATCTGTTGAGTAAAATAGGTCGTTAGTAAGTGGGTCGGCATTGGCTGTCAATTGCTAGTTAATTGCGGGCCTGGTCGGAATGCGGTCACCGACCACCACCGGCCGGCATCTGGCTAATATCACGCGGATATTGCTGGCATATACCTATTGTGTCACCGATGGTAAAGAGGAAAGTTCATGAAATGTGTGTTACATAATAACCTTTTGAACATTGCAAACGTTTTGAGTACCTTCTTAATATATGGACTAAAGTCTATCTCTAAGTATTGCAATAAGTCAAATGTATAGCCCATTTTTTTATGGAGCTTTTCACTGGTATCCTATTTTTATGTCAAGAAACTTTCACATTCAAAGATTTCCTTTTGTCCTAAATCAAATTGTGTCTCCATCGGAGTACATAAACCAGTTTCAGCAGAATTGATCTCCAAGCCGAGCACCTAAAGGAGATGTTGTGTGTGTGTTCCGTTGTAGAACGAACATTGTGCTAGTGTGTGTGTGTTTACGAGGACATCAAAGCTCGCTGGCGGCGTGAATGCCAATTGGTTTTTTATCGTTTTCTCTAGGCTCGTGATAACATCCTCCCCCGCTCCCCCGCTGCCCCGCGCCCTCCCCCGCCGGCTCCTCAGGCGGCAGTGCCAAGTGCGCATAGTTGGCAAGTTTGGGCGTACATCTAGTTTGTCTAATGCTGAGTTAGTGGGCCGATCATGTCGACGTCTAGACGCAGCTCACTGTTGCCTAACCTTTTAGATCAGTTTATATTATTTCGTTTGCTCAGTGTTGGAGTTTTGGCAACATTCTTAGTTCGTAGCTGGGGGTTTTAGATTCGATAAAAGTTCAAAGGAAAAGTATAATATCGATATATAAAGAAATACGTTATTTTAGCCCCAAAAATAGGAAATTACGAAATGATCGTTGAGTCGTTGAAGTTTCGCAGTAATTAAATCTAAACAAGGAACAAGCACCAAAAACCCGAACAATAAGAATTCTCGTAACCGAACAAAATTAGTTGATCATGTAAAAAAACAGCGAACAAGCTTCTGCGATATTCGCCTGGGGCTCGCTCGCGGCAACTATACTCCGCGCGGCCATTACACGCTGAGCCCCGAAGCGTCGCCTATCAACTTATTCGTTCTTACATTAGCCGCAGGAGCGGGGGTCAGGGTTGTCTGGCCTTATGACAGTATTGACTTGTGACCAGAAAACCTTGAGCCGCGCTGATCCGTGGCTGTGCCCTGCGGTCGCGTGCGTGGTGCCCGCCAGGGGGAGATGTGGGAGGTCGTCAGAACCTGGTGGTGCTGTTCCGTGGCGTGTACTAGTGCTCACTTCACACGTCGTACAAAGGTCGCTAACTGCCTGCTATTAACTGCTCGACCCCCCTACTGCCTAGTGATGTACTCAGTGCTACCTTTCACTTTATCGAAATGTCAAAATTAATTACAACTTCATAATTATTATCCGGAGTATGGAAATTCAATGAATCAGTTCCACAGCATTTAACTTTTGAAAATTCATAAATAGCGCTATTAATGAGCTCTTAACAGCTTAACTCACATGTAGATTGGAATTTGGAAATTACATTGATACTAGAAATTATTAGTTGTGATATGTTTTGATTGGGAAGATTATTAGATAATTATACCAGTTAATATTCGATGTTTTTAATATTTTATTCAAAATTGAAACTGATTGTCAAGAGCGCATTAACCAAAATAAATAATTATTGATATCAAATGTAAAGCGATAAGTACGATTCATGCCATCACTACCGTTCGCACCGCCCGCGGCTTCTTTCCCGGCGTCTAATCAAGCGAAACAAAACCCTACCACCTACATAATAAGATCTTAATTTCATTGTGTACATGTCTTATTATTTTTTCTGTGCCACGAGAACTAAATTGAGTTCTATCCGCATAGCGGTTAGGTTGATATCTGATTGCCAGTTGGGTATTGTATTGAGTCAATGATTTCGGTAGGAACAAGGGCTGTGCCCTCCAATGGTCCCGATAAATTATCCNGTCCGTTGCCTTGTGTGAAGTCAGCTAGACCGCCACATTACTAGATCTATCTATCCCCATTTTCATAAATAATTGTTAAAAACATCAGTTTATGAAACAGGGTCGCATTTCAGTTGAAAGCGAAGGCTGGCTCTATTAGCGTTAGTGCAGCGGCGCGGCTGCGGTGCGGCTGCGGCGCGGCTGCGGCGCGTCCGGCTCGGAAGCGCCCGCGGCGGCGGCGCGGCGCGGCGCTTATTGTTAATTAATTACAAACGATTCTGCCGAGCCCAGCCACCTACAGATACCGAGAGGCTTCGGGTACACCGGGGACGACACACTTTACTTGTTCGAGGCTAAATTACCGGGTATACCAGATCTTGATTAGTATCTTCCTAAATATTTTATCTGTGTTATCCAACTTTGCTTTGAAAATGCATAAAAAATGACTTTTCCTATTTAATGATACCTACTCAATACCCAATTCTTTATTGTAGCTACATTAGCCTAACCCTACAATGCTAATATGCGTGGTGTTTAATTTACTTCAAGCTTCAAAATCCACGATTCTCCTCAGCGGATTGTGTGAGGCAGTCCCGGTGTGCCCCGGGGCTAGATCGCTTCTCTCGTCTTTGTATGGCTGGCATTTCTTCAGCGAGGCAATGAGGCGGCGTTTAATGAGGCCCACGGACAACTCTCATTGATTAACTGGCGCACAATCCCGGCCACAAACATCCACCAAACGATGCCATTAAGACCAGATAAATTGTAAGAAATATTCTATTGGGGTATACAAATAGAAACCTCATTTGGGGGAAGGGTAAAAAACTTCTTGCATCGTGTATCGAATCCGGTTTAGTAATGTTATCAGCGATAAGCTATATGTGTATTAGAGTGATAATTTTTTACATTTTGTTACATTGAAATTAGGCTGAATCACAGGAAATCCTTCAATCACGGAGCCTTACCCAACTATATTCGAGTCGGCTTCCGGTCGCCCTGGACGCAACGTAGAGAGATTGTCTGTTTTGCCTCCTTAAACTACATAGTCTATATTGTTGTTGGGTTATCTGACATTCTAGCCCAATACAGTACCGAAAAGTCTAGGCAGACAATGACCATGAGTTTGACCCAAAAAGGTTTTAATTCAAAAATTTCCTTAATAAATACCTACAGGATCAGCTAATTAATTTATCTGTTGAGTAAAATAGGTCGTTAGTAAGTGGGTCGGCATTGGCTGTCAATTGCTAGTTAATTGCGGGCCTGGTCGGAATGCGGTCACCGACCACCACCGGCCGGCATCTGGCTAATATCACGCGGATATTGCTGGCATATACCTATTGTGTCACCGATGGTAAAGAGGAAAGTTCATGAAATGTGTGTTACATAATAACCTTTTGAACATTGCAAACGTTTTGAGTACCTTCTTAATATATGGACTAAAGTCTATCTCTAAGTATTGCAATAAGTCAAATGTATAGCCCATTTTTTTATGGAGCTTTTCACTGGTATCCTATTTTTATGTCAAGAAACTTTCACATTCAAAGATTTCCTTTTGTCCTAAATCAAATTGTGTCTCCATCGGAGTACATAAACCAGTTTCAGCAGAATTGATCTCCAAGCCGAGCACCTAAAGGAGATGTTGTGTGTGTGTTCCGTTGTAGAACGAACATTGTGCTAGTGTGTGTGTGTTTACGAGGACATCAAAGCTCGCTGGCGGCGTGAATGCCAATTGGTTTTTTATCGTTTTCTCTAGGCTCGTGATAACATCCTCCCCCGCTCCCCCGCTGCCCCGCGCCCTCCCCCGCCGGCTCCTCAGGCGGCAGTGCCAAGTGCGCATAGTTGGCAAGTTTGGGCGTACATCTAGTTTGTCTAATGCTGAGTTAGTGGGCCGATCATGTCGACGTCTAGACGCAGCTCACTGTTGCCTAACCTTTTAGATCAGTTTATATTATTTCGTTTGCTCAGTGTTGGAGTTTTGGCAACATTCTTAGTTCGTAGCTGGGGGTTTTAGATTCGATAAAAGTTCAAAGGAAAAGTATAATATCGATATATAAAGAAATACGTTATTTTAGCCCCAAAAATAGGAAATTACGAAATGATCGTTGAGTCGTTGAAGTTTCGCAGTAATTAAATCTAAACAAGGAACAAGCACCAAAAACCCGAACAATAAGAATTCTCGTAACCGAACAAAATTAGTTGATCATGTAAAAAAACAGCGAACAAGCTTCTGCGATATTCGCCTGGGGCTCGCTCGCGGCAACTATACTCCGCGCGGCCATTACACGCTGAGCCCCGAAGCGTCGCCTATCAACTTATTCGTTCTTACATTAGCCGCAGGAGCGGGGGTCAGGGTTGTCTGGCCTTATGACAGTATTGACTTGTGACCAGAAAACCTTGAGCCGCGCTGATCCGTGGCTGTGCCCTGCGGTCGCGTGCGTGGTGCCCGCCAGGGGGAGATGTGGGAGGTCGTCAGAACCTGGTGGTGCTGTTCCGTGGCGTGTACTAGTGCTCACTTCACACGTCGTACAAAGGTCGCTAACTGCCTGCTATTAACTGCTCGACCCCCCTACTGCCTAGTGATGTACTCAGTGCTACCTTTCACTTTATCGAAATGTCAAAATTAATTACAACTTCATAATTATTATCCGGAGTATGGAAATTCAATGAATCAGTTCCACAGCATTTAACTTTTGAAAATTCATAAATAGCGCTATTAATGAGCTCTTAACAGCTTAACTCACATGTAGATTGGAATTTGGAAATTACATTGATACTAGAAATTATTAGTTGTGATATGTTTTGATTGGGAAGATTATTAGATAATTATACCAGTTAATATTCGATGTTTTTAATATTTTATTCAAAATTGAAACTGATTGTCAAGAGCGCATTAACCAAAATAAATAATTATTGATATCAAATGTAAAGCGATAAGTACGATTCATGCCATCACTACCGTTCGCACCGCCCGCGGCTTCTTTCCCGGCGTCTAATCAAGCGAAACAAAACCCTACCACCTACATAATAAGATCTTAATTTCATTGTGTACATGTCTTATTATTTTTTCTGTGCCACGAGAACTAAATTGAGTTCTATCCGCATAGCGGTTAGGTTGATATCTGATTGCCAGTTGGGTATTGTATTGAGTCAATGATTTCGGTAGGAACAAGGGCTGTGCCCTCCAATGGTCCCGATAAATTATCCGCTTTCGGTTGTTTTATAATAATTGAACAGATACAATCGGCGGCACTAATTACAAATCAGTTAATTGATTAATTTGGTTCAGTTCTGTTTTGTGTGGCGGCGATATAATTCGTTATTTAAATAATTTAAAGCTATGCTGAAATGATTTCAGTAATTGCGTAATAAACGAGCTTTTGAAAAGTTATTTACGAAAATGGAAGAAATTAAAGTAATCCTTACGTTGGTCGATAGAGTTGTTCTAAGGCTAAGTTTTTGCATAAGGAGTCGATCGACATGGAAATAGATTCGACCATGCATTATGTAAGATACATGCATATAATTAACTTCATTTATAATCTCCACATGACGTGTCAACAGAAATAGCTAAACATACACAGACGTGCATAATAACAGACCCAGTGCTAATAATTACAAAATTACACATTCGTGCATATAGGCGGGGCAGCGCAACACTTACAACGGTTACCTTAACCCTTTCGCTAAGCCATTGTAATCCCACCGCCGGTCCTTACGACCCAAAATATTGTGACAGGGCACCTCTGGCACAAAGGCAATGACAGAAGTGCCACATTATTGTGCCACGATGCTATTGTGACACTCTCAATGTGTTTTGTTATTTAAATAGGATTTATGCGTTTTTTGTAATGTCGCCATTGTGTTCGTAGCGCCATCTAGACAAGCTGAGAGAAAGGAAGTGGATTCCTTTCTGATATTTGGAATGAAAGACTTTTTTTGTGTGTCTACGATGTTGAATGAAACTTGTAGATATTTTAAGTACTTAATATCTATTTACTTGAAAATGTACTCGATTCTTATAGGTTTACATGAACTCATTAACAACGTTTCAGGAATTTTAGTTATTGATTTTAAAAAAGACTTGACGGGTTAAAATAAAACCTTGGTATTGACCTAGGTAAAATAGGTACCTACGGCACCTTACATAACAATGGTGACGAAAAGAAAAAGCAAACTTTTTTACATAATCACACATGTTACATGACCATCATCTCATGAGTTACAGATATTGAGTTTGAGATAAACTTGTCGAGTTCAACAAATGTTTTTAAAAAATCCGAGTTCAACAAAGTTTGAAATGAAATCTTTGGTGATATAAGTCTTGGCAAAATATGAGAAAACATGAAACCTTAACACTCGTCTACTTAAAAGTAGGTAAACTTTTTTACACAAAAACACACAAAATGAACCATATATTTCTAATTCTCACGCCCTCATTAAGGTGTCAGAATTGACTGGTCATTATTATTTCAACGAGGGCCCTAAAATTAGTGAATATTTTCGTTCCAAAACTAACACAATAACTTGTAGTACATAATGACACAGGTTCCACTTGACAAGTTTTTGCGTTAGTTGTACGGAAGCTTGTGTTTGTGTAGCGTGCGCCCGCGCCGGCAGCGTGCGAGTGTTGTTGTTACAACACGATAGTGCTGCCGCCCGACGCCGCTCAATTAGTTTGTTTTCTTTGTACCTGTCGTGTTCAGCGAGGAAATGGAGTGGCGGTTAATTGACTAGCCGGTCTGGAAGTCCTTATTGTTATTGAGGAAAGGAAAATATAACATTAATGTAGGTATATTTATTCTACGAAAGCGTAGCCATAACGGGATCATAATAATCCAAAGTAGAATCTAATGAAATAAAACTCATCATATCATATCATGGTCCAATATTGCCGACATTTGTTCGTCATTACTCAATGAATGGCGAGTCCATCAAAACACTTGCAATAAAATTTCAATTACCTTAAACCACGGACTTAGCTTGCATCTCAAATTATAAGAGCTCTTTTGTTAGAGGATTAGCCGACGAAATGCGGAGGGCACGCGGCCTGCCCGCCGCGGTAATTGAAATAGCTCCGCGCATTAGACGGTGTTATAACCACCAGCGTTGCGTGACCTGTCCCTCCGCCCCCGCGCTGTTCCATCCCGGGCCAGCGAGGGTTAATTGCAAGTCTAGCCTAGGTTCCCGCTACTCTGGTCGCTTCTTGCACAGTGGTGTGCAGAACATTCTTGCAGGATTACAAGTTTAGTGTGACAGCCGAGCTCAATTAAGTAACCCTCGAGTCGATTGGATATTAATTTATTGGCGTCATATAGTTCAGTAATGCGGTCGGAATGCTAATCGTTTACAACTCCTATCCGCTATCAAGTTTATTGCACGTTTAAAAACCCATTGTCAGAGCTTTCTTGGAGTATTTCCTTCACCAGTTGGGTATTTAATTTGCCTTTTTATGAAAGAGTTACACTTATTTAATCTGTAAATTAGTTCATATTGAAAAAGTGGTAGAGAATCTTCAATTGAGGAATCAGCGACGTAGTTCAGCTCCTAATCTACGTATAGTAGGTGAAAAATCCCAGTAACCTGATATAAATCCGCGTGCTAGCACGTCACGGTAAAGCCTAGAGTACAACAACTGCGCGCGAACGTGTCCGGAATCGTAATGTGACGTTTAAACCAAGATGGCGGCGTGGAGCGCGCGCTAATGAATTGTGACACGGGTTAACGGCAAATTAATATACATTATAAGCAGTTTACACGAACAATCTGTCGGATGCTGCGGCTAATTTTATTATAGGGTGAATTCTCTGATGAAACTTTAGCCCGCACTGTGATAGAATCAGCTTAAAGTTAAGCTGGCTTTTGGGGTTAGTAGCAAATCTTGTTTGTGACATCCTGAACTATATCATGTTGATCGAAAAAAATATAAATTTAAACAATATTATTATTATCGTAAGTCTATTGCATTGCATGACTAAGTTTAGTCATAATTTAGTTAGCCAATTGCAGCAATCTGTCAGCATAGTCATGTAAAACATATCACAACTTGAATTTCTAATAGGTATAACAATTACTTAAACTGGCAGACAAAACAGCTGACAGGCTGAGAGTGTCGATAGAAATAAGATAATCATGATGAGTCATTACTAAGTCGAATCTCATTCTAGTTGAGGCGCTGTCGGCCGCCTGAGTGACTCGAGTGGGGCTGACACTCAATTAAATCCCTAACATTTGTATTAATTAAACGAAAGGAATTTGATACGAATCACAATGGCGCTCGATTGATGAGCCTTTCTTATTGAAGCTATTAGTTGGGCCTATTGTGAGTAAACATTTTATATTTAATTATGTTTGATGTGTAATTGTGTGGAGATCTCCTTGTTAATGTTAAACGTTATTGATTTCTTTATCAACATAATTTAATACTTCGTTATTTTTTAAAAGTAATTTGTTAAATGTTATGTCAAAACTGTCAATAAGTAAGTCATTCATTATTTTTTTTTCAAGGTTTATCATTGTTTACTGTAAGATAAATAATTTGAATAATATTTATTTGATCTTCTTGTAAAATAAAAAGGCCTAGTAGAACATTGTTTGACTATCGACAGCGTGTCACAAAGTGGGCCCAATTTCGTGCCCGTCAGTGTGAACACGCTGTTGACTACAGCCGAGCGTGTCATCCTCTGTACACAGTTTTTTACTCGAGATTAAGACAATAGAGACGATCTGCGCATGAGCACATGATGTCAACAACGTGCTTAAGTGGTAATGATCCACTTTTTAAAGTCAAGAACCTTTAATGTTTTATAAGTTGATCCTTCTTGATACACATTTTGTAGAAGCGAAATATTTTTTGTAAAAAATTAAGTAGATTGTTGTCACTATTGTAGGTACTGTGTTTGGCACATGCTAAAATAATGCACACAATGGCATGAAACTATTCGCACGGAATATCACCTATTATTTTCCTAGAATGATGTGTTTTCACCAAGGCAAGACTTTCAGGTCATTTTATGCTCATTTTTCTAACCGTCTAACCTAAGCTCGTGAGCTCGTGGCTAAGTCAAAGCCACGCGGATCGATCGATCATAAGGTTAAGCAACGCTTGACGCGGTCGGTCAGTGGATGGGTGACCATCTTTTCATAACGAGTTCTTCCGTGTTTCGG
>NWSH02000535.1:14027040-14042035 GCA_002382865.2 Heliothis virescens
AATCAAAACATTGCTTTCACTATTGAAGACACGATAGTGTAAATTCTTCATAAAAGGAATTTTATCATATAAATGTTTTTATTTTTACTAGATAAGTTGTCAATTTATAAAACAAATGTTTTTAGTTAGTATCTTTCAACAANAAAACATTGCTTTCACTATTGAAGACACGATAGTGTAAATTCTTCATAAAAGGAATTTTATCATATAAATGTTTTTATTTTTACTAGATAAGTTGTCAATTTATAAAACAAATGTTTTTAGTTAGTATCTTTCAACAATCGTAACGTAATTAAAATTAATGTTCATCCCGTGTTTCTTCTCGCTCTCGGGAATATGTTCGAGTTTAAATCGAACACTCAGCGAAAATGCATAATTGCATGGAATGCAAATATGCATATGCGCTCGTTTTACCAAATTGTAGCACAGTTCGCGTTAAGATCTCTTCAGAGACAACACGTTCTCGTTACCATTACCATTTTACCATATTTTACCAATAATTGTGTCTAAGTTAATATATATTTACCATTTCTTGTAACTAAGTGATACAGTGATTTAATATAGCTATTTCTTTGATAATTCAAGACTTTAACTTTTACCATATCCTATAACCAGTAAGAAGGTGTGCTTGGTCACCATAGCACCGAACACACAACTCTCTTCATCTTTTCGTGGTGATTACTTGTTGGCAATTATATTTCCAGTGTCCGGGACTTTAAAACTGGCTAGAGGCTTCTGTACATTCTGTAAAAGAACCTATCTGCTAGAAGGCTTTTACTCTACATCGATCGGTTTATTAAATCCGAACAAATGCAAGCAAAAGATGATCAAACTATTTAGGGTGGATTTTTATAACGTATTATTTTTATAACCTATTCATAGATTTGCGATAAGAGGGATAGATTGGTATGTAATAGAAAAAGTACAAGTCAATTAAAGGATGTATTTCAAAGTAATCCTCTGTCTCGATGTTGTATGCATAACACCTAATGCAAGATTCAGAACACACACGAATAGCTTTCAATAAGTGAAAAATTGAATTGGTTCCTTCAGTACCTTAGTGCTCTCGCACACTGTAGACTAAACAGTTGGTCCTTTGGAAAACAGCATTTTTTTAATCCCCTATCTAATCAAAGTTTTTAGTTCGTCTTATACCGCATGCAAAATACCTTGTCGTTGTAATTTGCGTGCTAGCATTAATCTTTTGAATGACATGAGCCCGAACAAACTATCGGCTGACTAAAAGTTTGCAGTGTGCAGGGGCTCTGGATTTCTAAATAATTTCCTAGCATACTAAATGGATTCCTTTTCATAAAAAATATAAAAATAGTAATTTCCGTTTGCCCATTCACTGAGAGAAAATTTTCAGTCTGTATAATAATGTCCATATTCCCAAGTCATGAATGCTTAAGCAACTTTCAGGTTCTACATTATTTTCTTAGTTCACAAAAAATAAATTAGCGGTGCTAGTGCCTTGAGCCTTTTGCACCACGTTTGCCAGTGTAAAACGCTAGCGGCCCCGGTTTAGAGCGCCGTAGTGTGACCAATCGATTGCGCGGACACATCGGACGCGCGACACGCGGGTGACTGGACACGTGTCACTGACCAGCCTCGAACTGTTGAGGAAGGTACAGGATTGTTGACTTTTTAGACAAGGATGCTTAGGACATTAGAGAAGTTGTATAGATCGATAGAGTATGTTTATAGTCAGGTGTCAGGTGTTTTAACTTGACTTGCTTTCAAAAAAGGTGTGCCACCAAAGTTCCTTATCTATGGAATCACAAAAATAAGTGGCATCTTATTGAAATGATAGTCCTAAATACTTGGAATTTCATAGACTGACTGTTGTCCACTCTGTCCAGCTGCAATAATAAACAATTACTTGCAAAACATTAATAACATTAACACATCGTTTGACCTCATAATGCGTCTGACAAACTCGCACCCTTTACAAAACATACCATTTGCGATCCGTCACGCACCATCGCAAACAAATAACATACGGCGACAGCTAACCGCTCGTTACATTACATCGCCGGCTGGTCGACAAGTATACGCAGACCTGTAGGTGTCGCGCAGTAATGTATACTGTGCAACAGGGTTGCAACGCTAAGCAGTTTCTCGGCGGAGGTCCGTAAGGGAACCGCTCTAAATTTAATAATTCATTGTCGTATTCATTGGCGCCAAATTCAATTACCCGTCGTCCCGGAGGGCTCGACTCCCCCCCCCCCGCTCCCTCCCCCGCGTGTCTCCGCGCGGGTCGACGGTGGGTCCCGGGGGATGCGCTCGATCTATTCTATTAACTCGCCACCGCGCGTCTGTTTACTAATTCATTTGGCAATCACATTCGGTAATTATGTGACAAACCCCCGAGCGGTGCTGTGTCGCGTTGTCACACTACTTGTTAAGTGGATTTGTTAGCGGGTGACAATTTGCGCGGCTGCTGGCCCGCTTACCCGCCAGTTTCCCTGACCGACACAAATGGTGCTAACGATAGTGTTCTGTTTGTCAGGAGTGTCGTCGTTGGAGGCGGCGAAAGACTTCACAGTAGACGGCCTCACCGGGTACAACGGTAAGAAAAAGAAGAAAAAACGTAGACACAGGTAACTGACACTTTATTTTATTTTACGCAGTGATATCTTCTTAATACCTAATTACATTGAATGTTAAGAAACATATTTATATTAAAGTCTATGGTGCTTGGAGTGCCTATGTTTATCCGTAACATTGGTTTAATTTAGGTATTAGGTAACCTAGACAAATATTTTTAAACCTACAAAGACTACCCATCCTAAGCGATCAACAATCGATAACAAAGCTTTAAGTTTTTCCAACGATTATAATTTTAGTAATTGCTTACGTTTTCATTAAAAGCTGGCAAAATATGTAAGTACCTACATTAAGAAGTGCAAATTATTCAAACTGACCAAAACCAATAAAAGATGAAAGGAGCACCTTTTGCATACTTACTTGTATGCTAACAAATCCAGGTGCTTTTTACACTGATCACTCCAAGCAATGGCGCTTTGCTTGTCTGACGTACACATTTGACATATATAATTTAAGAAAACCCTTCATCTGCAGATGTTCTATCATACATTAGTTGTAACTCCGCCTCCCCCCGCAGCCGCACGATCTTCACGTCGTACCAGCTGGACGAGCTGGAGAAGGCGTTCAAGGACGCGCACTACCCTGACGTGTACGCGCGCGAGATGCTCTCCCTCAAGACAGACCTGCCCGAAGACAGGATCCAGGTCAGTGCAACTTCCTACTGTGTTAGATGTCGTATTTAGGTTTACTTTTGTGCAAAGTAGGTAAATAGGCAAAGTTTTAGGGAACAAGAAATAAGATGTACCTATTTTCTTTAAGGTAGATAAGTAAATCTTCATGTAGGTATTAATTTTATTTATTTATTGTAAAAAGTATACATGACATATAAGCATATATTCTTATTCGTTTATCTGATCTAATTAAGCCGACCCTTAAGTAGATATTGAGTTTCAACGATCGTAGTTTCATAAGTTCCAAAATAGTTAAAGATGATTTTTTTTATTTTATCGTCTTTAGTGAAAGGGTTTTCATTTGATATTTTTCACGTTCATAAGTAATACACAAAAAATGGTTTTCAAATACCGTTTTACAGCTGATCGGAATTGTCGTTTTATAATTTCTCTTGACGTTTCAACAATTGGTGCGATCAAAACAGTCGGCCCACATTAACAATGGTGTTCCCAATAATAATGTTGGTCTGTACGTCACGGTGCAAAAAACGTTCCTTTGTGGTGATCACGTCAATTGCCTTCGATTGGCGGAGAGTAACGTGACACTCGCAATGCCCGAACAGGGTCCACTAATGACGGTTAAATACCGGTACAACGATAGAACTTAGTTGGATTTATTTTTTACTAGAAGCTTATTTATTTTCGGTCTTATAAATTACCAATTATCGAAATATCTTTTTTCGAAACCTAAAAATATAGGCTGGATTTAGATATTTTTTATTTTCAATGGAGAGTCTGCAGAACATTAGTAATTTTTGAACTTCAATGAAGGGTTTTTATTGTTTAGGATGTTTTTTTTATCTGGGTTTTCAGGCATATTACGGGCCACCTTAATAAAGTGCTTTCATACACAATTATCGAAGCCATGAGCAGTTTTATAAAGACGTCCCAGCGTTCTCAAAATAGGTAACTAATTTGCAAAATAAAAGATTTTATTTCACTTCAAGAGAACATCTCTTTGTATATTTAAAGAAATTCTGATGATCTAATGGTCTTTAGTTAATAGTTAATCGGATAGATTAACTCGTAACAAAATACAACAAATTGGCCAGTTCAATGAGGCAAGCGCAACATCTAATACTTAATTTGGACATCAATACCATTCGATCTCACAATCTCGAAGTAATCTCTTAATCCTGCATTTTTTGCGTTCTCAGTGCGCATTTGTTGTCCGACAGTGCAGTACCCGTCAGGTCACATCAATCGCGGTTGACGTGGATTCGACACCCGATCCGAGCAATACGATATTTTACGCAAACAATTGCCTAAAGATTTCGCGGAAGGAAGCGTTTTTGTACAACAATTAAAGACGCACGCACGATTGAATTGCACAGTTTTTGTGCAACGCAAATCTAATGATTTTGTGTTCCTTTGTGTTCGTTGCTTAAAAAATTGAGTGAACTTAGTATTGTTTTCGTGGACATTAGAAAATTCTGTACTCTGCTAAAAAAACATGTTGTAAAAACGATTCTGGTAATACACATTGGGCCAGTTTTAATAACGTATCAGTTGTTGAATATAGTCAGTCATTTAATAAGGTAGTAGTNCGGCCCCGGTTTAGAGCGCCGTAGTGTGACCAATCGATTGCGCGGACACATCGGACGCGCGACACGCGGGTGACTGGACACGTGTCACTGACCAGCCTCGAACTGTTGAGGAAGGTACAGGATTGTTGACTTTTTAGACAAGGATGCTTAGGACATTAGAGAAGTTGTATAGATCGATAGAGTATGTTTATAGTCAGGTGTCAGGTGTTTTAACTTGACTTGCTTTCAAAAAAGGTGTGCCACCAAAGTTCCTTATCTATGGAATCACAAAAATAAGTGGCATCTTATTGAAATGATAGTCCTAAATACTTGGAATTTCATAGACTGACTGTTGTCCACTCTGTCCAGCTGCAATAATAAACAATTACTTGCAAAACATTAATAACATTAACACATCGTTTGACCTCATAATGCGTCTGACAAACTCGCACCCTTTACAAAACATACCATTTGCGATCCGTCACGCACCATCGCAAACAAATAACATACGGCGACAGCTAACCGCTCGTTACATTACATCGCCGGCTGGTCGACAAGTATACGCAGACCTGTAGGTGTCGCGCAGTAATGTATACTGTGCAACAGGGTTGCAACGCTAAGCAGTTTCTCGGCGGAGGTCCGTAAGGGAACCGCTCTAAATTTAATAATTCATTGTCGTATTCATTGGCGCCAAATTCAATTACCCGTCGTCCCGGAGGGCTCGACTCCCCCCCCCCCGCTCCCTCCCCCGCGTGTCTCCGCGCGGGTCGACGGTGGGTCCCGGGGGATGCGCTCGATCTATTCTATTAACTCGCCACCGCGCGTCTGTTTACTAATTCATTTGGCAATCACATTCGGTAATTATGTGACAAACCCCCGAGCGGTGCTGTGTCGCGTTGTCACACTACTTGTTAAGTGGATTTGTTAGCGGGTGACAATTTGCGCGGCTGCTGGCCCGCTTACCCGCCAGTTTCCCTGACCGACACAAATGGTGCTAACGATAGTGTTCTGTTTGTCAGGAGTGTCGTCGTTGGAGGCGGCGAAAGACTTCACAGTAGACGGCCTCACCGGGTACAACGGTAAGAAAAAGAAGAAAAAACGTAGACACAGGTAACTGACACTTTATTTTATTTTACGCAGTGATATCTTCTTAATACCTAATTACATTGAATGTTAAGAAACATATTTATATTAAAGTCTATGGTGCTTGGAGTGCCTATGTTTATCCGTAACATTGGTTTAATTTAGGTATTAGGTAACCTAGACAAATATTTTTAAACCTACAAAGACTACCCATCCTAAGCGATCAACAATCGATAACAAAGCTTTAAGTTTTTCCAACGATTATAATTTTAGTAATTGCTTACGTTTTCATTAAAAGCTGGCAAAATATGTAAGTACCTACATTAAGAAGTGCAAATTATTCAAACTGACCAAAACCAATAAAAGATGAAAGGAGCACCTTTTGCATACTTACTTGTATGCTAACAAATCCAGGTGCTTTTTACACTGATCACTCCAAGCAATGGCGCTTTGCTTGTCTGACGTACACATTTGACATATATAATTTAAGAAAACCCTTCATCTGCAGATGTTCTATCATACATTAGTTGTAACTCCGCCTCCCCCCGCAGCCGCACGATCTTCACGTCGTACCAGCTGGACGAGCTGGAGAAGGCGTTCAAGGACGCGCACTACCCTGACGTGTACGCGCGCGAGATGCTCTCCCTCAAGACAGACCTGCCCGAAGACAGGATCCAGGTCAGTGCAACTTCCTACTGTGTTAGATGTCGTATTTAGGTTTACTTTTGTGCAAAGTAGGTAAATAGGCAAAGTTTTAGGGAACAAGAAATAAGATGTACCTATTTTCTTTAAGGTAGATAAGTAAATCTTCATGTAGGTATTAATTTTATTTATTTATTGTAAAAAGTATACATGACATATAAGCATATATTCTTATTCGTTTATCTGATCTAATTAAGCCGACCCTTAAGTAGATATTGAGTTTCAACGATCGTAGTTTCATAAGTTCCAAAATAGTTAAAGATGATTTTTTTTATTTTATCGTCTTTAGTGAAAGGGTTTTCATTTGATATTTTTCACGTTCATAAGTAATACACAAAAAATGGTTTTCAAATACCGTTTTACAGCTGATCGGAATTGTCGTTTTATAATTTCTCTTGACGTTTCAACAATTGGTGCGATCAAAACAGTCGGCCCACATTAACAATGGTGTTCCCAATAATAATGTTGGTCTGTACGTCACGGTGCAAAAAACGTTCCTTTGTGGTGATCACGTCAATTGCCTTCGATTGGCGGAGAGTAACGTGACACTCGCAATGCCCGAACAGGGTCCACTAATGACGGTTAAATACCGGTACAACGATAGAACTTAGTTGGATTTATTTTTTACTAGAAGCTTATTTATTTTCGGTCTTATAAATTACCAATTATCGAAATATCTTTTTTCGAAACCTAAAAATATAGGCTGGATTTAGATATTTTTTATTTTCAATGGAGAGTCTGCAGAACATTAGTAATTTTTGAACTTCAATGAAGGGTTTTTATTGTTTAGGATGTTTTTTTTATCTGGGTTTTCAGGCATATTACGGGCCACCTTAATAAAGTGCTTTCATACACAATTATCGAAGCCATGAGCAGTTTTATAAAGACGTCCCAGCGTTCTCAAAATAGGTAACTAATTTGCAAAATAAAAGATTTTATTTCACTTCAAGAGAACATCTCTTTGTATATTTAAAGAAATTCTGATGATCTAATGGTCTTTAGTTAATAGTTAATCGGATAGATTAACTCGTAACAAAATACAACAAATTGGCCAGTTCAATGAGGCAAGCGCAACATCTAATACTTAATTTGGACATCAATACCATTCGATCTCACAATCTCGAAGTAATCTCTTAATCCTGCATTTTTTGCGTTCTCAGTGCGCATTTGTTGTCCGACAGTGCAGTACCCGTCAGGTCACATCAATCGCGGTTGACGTGGATTCGACACCCGATCCGAGCAATACGATATTTTACGCAAACAATTGCCTAAAGATTTCGCGGAAGGAAGCGTTTTTGTACAACAATTAAAGACGCACGCACGATTGAATTGCACAGTTTTTGTGCAACGCAAATCTAATGATTTTGTGTTCCTTTGTGTTCGTTGCTTAAAAAATTGAGTGAACTTAGTATTGTTTTCGTGGACATTAGAAAATTCTGTACTCTGCTAAAAAAACATGTTGTAAAAACGATTCTGGTAATACACATTGGGCCAGTTTTAATAACGTATCAGTTGTTGAATATAGTCAGTCATTTAATAAGGTAGTAGTCATGGAGTTTCTTGTCGGCTCTTCTCCATGAGATCAACTTTTTGGAACCGTGCAACTAGTGTGACGTTTCATAGGAGCCTGCAAAGGCCTATTTGAAATAAAAACATTTGACTTTGTTGATCTGAGTGCGAATACACATTAGAACGCCACGCTTCAGGTCTGAGTCACTCCATTTGTTCAGCATGGGACAGAGACGGGGATGGCTACGCAAAAAATGATTTAATACTATGAGAGCTGTTGTACTATTCTCAATGGTAATCAAATCGACACGAAACATACTTACTTTTGATTATTTTGCCTCTAAAAGTATCAAGTAGGGTCATGTGACGATTATACACGGAGCTGAGCAGCATTACATACGTAACGTTAGGTAGTTGTTCCAGTAATTGCTAGTCATAATTATTATTAATAGTTTTTCCGTTAGTCGGTAACACACAACAACGCTCAAGTGTCGCGCCTTCCCTACTCGGAAGCTGCGGGGAAAACACAAATATGGCCACCCCCACGCGCCCCGCACCCCGCCCGCGCCCCGCGCCCGCCCGCCGCGCCCCGCGACACCCGCACATTTATGAAAATTTCATTTCCAAACTCGTAGTCCTCATAGCAAACTAAAATAAACCCTAATCTGACCGCGTAGAGTTTATTGCCACTTAATTTTCTCAAGCAGGAAAATTTTACGACTTACACCAAAATGAAATCTATTTCATAGGTTTCAAAGTACGTTTTCCAGTTGGAGTGTAAAGTTATGAGTGATGGTAGTTGAATTTTCGGTATAATGGCTTTCTGGGGATTAGGTTTCCCCAATTTTGGGGCGCGGAGTTTGTGAGACGTTGCAATAAATGGATTATTATGCAATCAAACGTCTCGAACGTACGGATACTTTAATATCATTTTCTAATACAATGTAAGACTTGGTAAATCTTTTGTGTTTCTTATTAGATTTACGTTAACACGATTTAGTGTTTCCTGGTTACTTAACGATGAGGGTTCTGTAAACAGTCGAATACTTCAAACTCACCTTGTTGTGAAAGGTAAAAGCATCGCAAGCTAGACAGTTGTGTATTATTTAGCAGTCTACTACTAACAAATTAGGTATGAATTATATCGATACCTACCTAAAGAGTTCACTACGTGTGTAATGTGTCATGTTGCTGTGTCGATCAACTAGAATACTCACCAGAAGATATATTATTTGTAAAACTTTCACATACACAGACATACACACCAAAGTAGAATGTAATCTCACAACTAAATATCCAATGCATTAATTATAAGGTAAGAGAGTAGCCAGCGCCATCTACCTTCCACTCGCGCCAACTGCGCGTAGCTATGGCAACCGCGCGCTGATTGGCCACTTCTGTGCATGTAACTCGAGACAGAACGTTGTAACCACCAGTAAAGGCTACTCAAATCTCAATCCTAAAGATTAGACGTTAAGGTTTATTTTAATTAGTTGGTTGTAGGGTATTGTTGTGTTCGGGTTTTGTGCATTTGTATTATTAGCTCCGCCCTTCTTAGAAGCATGGCGGACGGGTTTTGTGTTGGCGCGGGTTGTCTTTTTGCGTCCGTTTTGTCTGTAATGTACTACACAGGTAAGTATAGCCGTCTGCGACTGAAGTGAAACTGTAAACTATGTAGTGCAACAGACAGACGATCGATTTTAGTACTACCATTAATGTGAGCGGATTGTGTAGAGATGTACCAATATATAAAAAAAGTTGCTGTGGTCTTGGTAAATCTCGTTAATTTATCTAGAAATGATTACTTGTTCGCCGTATTTTTCTCAGAAAATTAAAATACTAAAGTCACATCTAAAAATTATTTTAATAAAGTATACTTACCTATCTAATTAGAAATATCGTGATTGTATTACATAACGAGTACGATGAGCGCACGTCCACGCGGCGCTCACCGCAATATCCGCGAGATATCCGCGCGCCGACGGGCCGCGATTACCTCTCTAATGATCTGGCGGATATTTGCCTATCAAATCACTTCTCAACGTTTTGTTACAAGTAGGAGCTATTTATTATAAGATGAAACGTACTTAGGTTTTGTAGGTTTAATTTGTCGGCATCTTCATATCAAGTAAAGAAGTGAAAAAGCTTACCTATTGCTTAAAAAAACTTTTGTTAGTTATAACGGAAAATATAAAAGAGATTGAAGTTTAGATGAATTAACGATTTTTGAAATAACTAAATGATGAAATGGATATATTATTACTTATCTTTATTACAAAAGATGTTTAAAAAGTATTTCCTTACAAACACTAGACAGTTTGTTTATACCCATAGGTAGTTTTGATTTTATTGAAAAATCTATAAAAATCCTAGGTCTAGTGTTGCCATTTTTAAAACAAAATCCAGGATATATGTACTTTTATGGTGACGTTAATCAAATAAAAAATATAAAAACGCTATTACAAAACACCCAGATTCCTTCAGAACAGAGTTACGTTAAAAAGTCCTTTTTGCTTCATAACAAGACACGACAAAATATTCTACATCAAGTTCTTTCTGAGTAAGCCAGTATTTTACTAGATATATAAGTAAGATCAGTTGCCGACAGTGTGCCGGTAACCTGGTAATGGAGGTCGGCGGCGGGCGGCGCCGGGCGGCGAGCGATCACATTTCTCGCCAATTACGCGCCGATAGCGGATATATCCGCACTCGGCCGCATGCTGCACTCCTCTAATTTGCTCGCCTCATCTATTGCGGATATTAGAGTAGAGCTAGCTTGGTTACCTGCGGAATAACGTTACGTGTAACTAGTATAGGATTCACTGAACATTAGGGGTCGCAATACCGGACCATTTTAGCAATACCGGTATTTTCGGTATTGGCTTCGGACCAATACCGGTATACCGGTATTTTCGGTATTTCCGAGATTAAGCCAAAGTTAGCAAACACACATTGCCGGATTTTTTGTGGGACCCGTCCCCACCCTCCAATAGACTTGAAAAGTTGAAACTGATGTCATCAGAAACGTCTCGTTCGGTAGATCATACTTATCATGACGATTTACTCCAAATTATGGGCCTTAGGTTAGGTTAGATAACAGTTTTTTAAGGTTGTTAACAAATTACTAAGAGTTGGGTGGGCTGATCTTGACTATTATTTTTCTAATGTAGAGAAATTACAAGGTTTTTATTTGTTTACATTTCTTTACATCATATTATAACAGTTTAGTAAAAAACTTAAAACTAATACTTAAAGGCGTCGAAAAAGTCCTCCCCATCGCTGCCGACCGGGAGCGTGCCCAAAAGGCTGACAGCATTGCCACGCGGAATGGCAATGCTTAATCTTTGACCAAGGTAATAGCCAGCCCTTTGGTCATGGGTAGCGTCAACCAGCCGCCTAGAAAGTTCTTCAAATATAATTATAGGCTTATATTTCTTTAAATATAATTATAGGCTTAATTATAGGCTGGCCCTCGGGTCGTGGGCATTCGGACCCCACGACCCGAGGGTTTCAACCCCAAACGGTTCGAAAATATAGTTTCCAACAAGTTTGAGGTTCTCCGCAGCCGCAGCGGCAGCAGCAGCACAACACGCAGAACTTGCCAGATGGGATGGCGCAAGAGTATCGACGCACGTCGCGTCCCACACTAAAGGCCTACCCATCTTCCAAGGGAATAACGTCATGCCGTCTGGTCTCGTACCGTCGTCGCGTGCCAAGCTATTTGGGGAGAGTGAGGGAATAGGGAGTGCACCTGTGTCTGCGCAAATGATTGTGCACTATAATATATCCTGCGCAGCCGGCTAATCTCCTTATATGAGAACAGCCGCCATCGCCGACATTCGGCCTTAGACGCCATTATATTTGGCAATCGTTACGGATGGTCAGAAGCCAGAGTCTGACAACCAGTCTTGCCAACGGATATCGAGTTGCCCGGGTTAAGTTGCATCGGGATGTGACCAGTATTTTTAAACCGACTTCACAAAAAGGAGGATGAGCTCCCGCGTGTAATTTTAATTGAATGGCGTGTAATTTTTTCTATTTGTGTTTGTCTGTTACCTATTTATTATACTAAAACCGAAAATACCGAAAATCCCGGTTTTTGTGAAATGAATACCGGTATTAGTTAGACCTGAATTTTGTCCGGTATACCGGTATTTTCGGTATTCGGTATACCGGTTTGCGACCCCTACTGAACATACTTACCTAAATACAACCATTATTCATCCAAATACTTAGTCCAAAAGAAACACACCACATGCCACCGCTAAACTTCCACAAATTTAATTCGAATCGAGTGATAGAGTCACACAATCATCAAAAAGCTTTTCTTTATAATAAAATAAAAAGGAACTACAATAAATATTGATAACTGACTATTTTACTTGCTTAGAAGCTTTTTTCTAATAGTATAGTTTATTTATTTATTTTAATAGTACGGCCGAAGCCAATAACACTATTTAACTTATTTATTTTTAAACTCATTCACACGTATTTCTCTCAAAAATTCAAACATTCTGACATTAACACCTTCCATTCATCCTCAAACACATCAAGATCTGTGTTTGTGTTCAGGAAACATTAATGGCGGCCACTGTTCGAGGAATAAAAAAATACTCAAATAAGGTAATTCAATTTTATCATAACTAGAAACTAACTAAGTAGAAAGCGTTAAAGACTCGTCCTCGTCACTGTCGACTGGAAGCGTGCCTAATCTAAAGAAAGACACAGATTTCCATTAACAAACAAAAGAATATGATATGTGCAATCGTTTCCTACACAAAACTATAGCTTTAACTTTCTAAGCAGTTAATTTAGATTGAGAATATACTTAACCAACAATGAGATTCATAGCACTCCCGGTTCCGTGCCGGATCCGTTCCGTATCGAATCGAGACTGGCTGATCGCGTTTCGCGGCAATTACGCCCCTTCAGCCGGTAACGAAAAGCCGATACGCCGATATTCTGTACCTCCTGAATACTACGTCTTATTATATTTATAGTGATTTACTATTTATTCATAATATGCATATGGCCTCATGGTCCCAACGTGTTTGATTTTGTGTTAGACTTTTACTGACCACCTTTGTTCAACCTGGAGTGGTAACTCTTTCGAACAATCAGGTAGTCCTGCCAGATAAAAGGTTACTTTACTTTCGAAAAATAGTTTTCAATTTAATTTCAAAGTGATGCAAATGAGTATTTGAATAGCTCAACAGATAATAAGAAATTCTAGATAAGCACAATCACACAAATTTATATGCAGCTTGCATAGCTGCATATAATGATTGTGTGATTAGGCATCCTGCTATTATAATATAATAATAATAATCATTTATTTCTAAACATCACTGTATCTTTATTTGTTTTTTTTCCTTTATTCTATCAAGCACAACTCATTGCGATACGTAACTGAAATAATCGTAACGCTCAAATATTCTATCGAGCCGATAAACTCGTCTGTAAGCAGGTCCGGCGGGCAATACCCCGGGGGTGGGGGGCACCCCCCGCCTCCCCCTTCCGGGGCAAATTTAGCAATTAGCGTGCCGGACACGGGGGCCGGCCGGCGTCCGGTAATAGCCACCTAGCCGGCCGGCCGCGTTCCGCCAACTGATTATTCAGACCACCAACACAACGACCGCAGAAGAACCACTGGGTTAAAGGATCATTGAATTAATTGTTATACCATTTCCTAGGTTGTTTGCCAAAACCTACAACCTACCTAAAAAGATTAACTTGAGTACCTTAGAGGAACTTTATTGAACACGTTCATTCTAATTTTCTTGATTTCTTTTGACATGCTTTGTTTGAAAAGATTTGGATTTTATTTTCTCAGTAGGTATTATCACTAAGTTAAATGATCAATGTTAGTTCTGCTAACCCTTATGGGTGCTTACTTTTCTTCTTACCCTTCCATGAATTTATTTAACACTCGTTCCAGGTTAACTAAAACAACCATTAATTCGTTGTTATCCTTCTGATGATCCTGTACAGCGGCACAGTCCGCTTTATTTGCACGTATATTTGGTTGTATCGCGCGCGGTTATTAGATCGCAAATGTAATTGATTGGAACGTTCCGTTTGTTGAAACATTCCGCGCCTCCTGTGTGCCGAATGTGCTCGTAAACGATGCAATACCAATTCAGACCTATTATATTTTTCCAATATCTACGTATTTAAGGCTTAGATAAATTGTTATGCATAAACATGAGAGGCGTAGCGACCACCAAAGCACTCACACGAAGGTTGTAATAAGTTATGATGTCGCGTCAAACTCGGCTTATGAGGAAGTGGCCTGTATCTGAATTTATAATAAAAACACTTGATTGGTTGAATCCGACGTGAATAAATGTATCGTAGAAAGAATATTATACTAAATTAAATGATAGTGATAGATAATCCGGGGAGGCTTCATTTTAACACGATAGCTGCGGAACGCGGCTTAAAACACCTCGTCCGTGTCTGGCCGTTATAGCGGTAAGAAAAAACTCTAACTTCTCTGTCGTGCGAGAGGCATAACTTCCATCTGGTTCGGTGTAGGAGAGAGATAACTATATATTTGAGACGTGCCTTTGATTCCTAGTTCTATGGTACACCAACCCTATGTCGGGTTTGCTAGACCTCGTGCCGCACTGAACAAATAATAATGCTAGCACAGTGCGGAACGAGGTTGCGAACGCCTCGTGCCACCGCGCACCTCGTACCGCACCCCACGCTAGTTTCACGTGGTTAGTGTTGTGCAACGCAGTTGACGCTGCGCACGTGACGAACTAAGACCGCTGTCTTTGAGTTAAAATTGTCATTTCGAGACGTTGCCGAAAACAGTTGATCAAGGAGGAAGATGAAGAAAAACTGGTGGTATATTTGTGACTTAAATAACAAATATACTCTGTCTAG
>NWSH02000535.1:14043556-14061892 GCA_002382865.2 Heliothis virescens
CACGCTAGTTTCACGTGGTTAGTGTTGTGCAACGCAGTTGACGCTGCGCACGCTACGAACTAAGACCGCTGTCTTTGAGTTAAAAATTATCATGTCGAGACGTTGCCGAAAACAGTTGATCAAGGAGGAAGATGAAGAGAAACTGGTGGTATATTTGTGACTTAAATAACAAATATACTCTGTCTAGGTGAAATAATTATGCCAAGTTACCTAGGTATATTAGAATACCTACGTTTATTTGTTAAAATAAATATATATCAGCAAAGTACGTTAATGTTAAAATGTGTATTTTATTGTATGTATGTATGTATAGCTCCCTATACCTTTGCCCAGCAGTGAGACTCGGCAGGCTAGCCGTATATCTGTATGATGTATAGTAAGTACATAACTTTGATAAATAAAAACCATAAAATAAAATCGATATTTATTTTCCCATCACTTAATAATATGAAAACCTGCCATTTTTCAGTGCGGTACGGGGTGCATTAGACCCCACATTTTATTTTACCCATAGAATCTAAACTAATTAATTTTACCACGGGCGGCGGCAGATTTAGGTTAATCAACTCATTTTTAATCATAATCAAGAAAAAAACCGTCAATTTTGTCTTATTTGGCGCCAAAAAAAGGATTTTAGTCTCCTTCGGGCGGTGGGGTTTAATACGCCTCGTGCCGCCACAATGTCGGGTATTGGACGAGGTTTAAAACAACTCGTAACGCAGTAATGGAAAGTAAAGATATATCTGTGCCGCAGTGAACGTGTTAAGAGATACATACATAACAGAAAGTTCATTAGCACTAGGCAGGTATTTCATTTCTAAAAAAGAAAACGATCTAATTTGAATTGATGAAAAGCGCTTAACTGCTTAATTTCTTTGTTGAAGTATAATCCGGTATTAGCCCCCTTTACATGTTGCTCAAGTGGTGGGCGCGGGCGATTGGACCGGCTGTCACCATTCGTTACAACTTGTACTAACATCTGATCATCTCCGCGTTGTCATTGTAAGGGAGGTTTCTTATCTAAATAAACTAGCTCACCATTTAAAACATTAAAAACCTTTAAAAAAACAATGGAAGTTCTTAGCTTATCTTCATGAAAGAAAAAATCATCGATGAAACTCAAGATTAAAATATTAAGATTACAACATACGGTCTCAAAAATGATCCAAAGATGGACAACGAGAAGTGATGGATATATAGAAATTCATAATCATGTTGTAAATTGATAGCAATAAGTTCACCCACAAACATTTTTGGAAGGTTTTTGTGTTTTGCAATGATTTGATTATGTCTATCAATCTCTCTTTATTTCATTAACCCTCTGCACTCTTTTATCTAATTTCTATAATTTTATTACATTTCCCTCGCAGTAATTGTTACTATTAATATAAATTACTTTCAACTCTCATCCGAAATAAAATGCACTAATTTCATTAGGAGTAATAAATGGCATCCCAACATGTGAAACTAAAAACAATTCAATAACCGCAAAACATCAGCAAACAACGACTCGATACAATCGCATTACTGGTGATTTATATCACCACTTCGACTGTAATAATCTATTTATGAGATAAACTATAAATTATCTTACCACAACCTTATATATACACTCTACACCACCCTTAAAGCTTAGATATAAAGTTCAATATGAAATGTATCAAGTCCGTGTGTATCGTGGTGAAAGCACGCCCCCAAGTATTTCGGCTAGGGCGAGTGTGCCGCCGCCCGGCGCTGCCTGTCCCCTAATTCCTAATAATGAACTGGTGCGACTTAAAACTTGTAATGTGTATTAATGGATGTTTGCGATGACTGCCGTTTTATTTTATAATTCATATTTATTGGAAAACTATAAAAGTGGAATAACTTTGTAATGGATGATGACTGAAGTAACTGCCAAGGAGCTGTGTTTTAATAAGATACCTTAAAAAGACTTATTTTCAGAAACTTCACAAGGAAACATAAAAAAATATATTTCGTATTGATAGACCTAGAACTTAGGTAATAACACCACAAAATGAATCGATTTATTTTTCTTGTTATCTAAATAGTTCCACATTACACTTAATTAATGCACTGTGGTGGAGTAGATACATTTACATACTGCACTTAAAATAAAAGTTCAATAATTTCAAGCAACCCTGCCAAAACTGCTTCAACTTAAAAATCCCAAGCACTTAATATCACACCATTACCCGTTAAAAACTACAAATGGCATAATTTGATTACGACTAAAAACATGTCATAGTTTTAAAATTAAATGACATTAATATGACAAGACAAATGACTTGCATCATCCATGCGCAGGCGACGCAGTAGTGCGGGAGTTATGACCCCCTCGAGTGACCCCCGCTCGGCGCCCCATAGAACATGTTCATGGGATGTTTATGGTGTTACAATGTGATTAGGGGTTTGAACTTGTGAGAACTTGCGATTTGTTTAAGCTGGTGTTTTTTTTTAAGTGGATGGGATAATAGATTGTTTAAGTTAATTGCTGCCTCATTAATTTGAGGCAATAATAGGCAGTTTAGTTACTGATTGATTGAATGAGTTATTAACCTGAATTTTTAGGACTTCTTAAATCTTTTCGTTATCGCGTGGGCTTCAGGTTTTAGTGAAGCCTATCAAGCTTTAGCTAGTGTCAGAGTATTCTGAAACCCTCCTGGTTATAACTTATTTTTCACAAATACTTTAAAACTAACCTGCTTACTCAAGTTCTCAGTCCGCCACAACCCTTGTTACACATAAATGAGTTATTAAAACATTAGTCCAACCACGTAGAAGCAATTAGCAACAAATAGCTGGCCAAAATCCCCCTATTTAGCACAATAACGTGCCCACGCGCAGGCCACAGCTCAGCCAGTGGGATCGTGCCGGACGGGGACGCGTGCGCATCGCGGAGATAATGATCTACTACAATAGGCAGGACAATGTCTGTGGCGGCTCACTGGCCTATTTTATTGTAATTACAGTGTATTTTGTTTTGTTTGTATTTTCTTTGTTGAAAGTATCCTGTTTTGTAGGGGGATGACTTTCAGGCTTGACAAGATCAAAACATATTCTAGAATGTTGACTATTTCAGTTATAGTGGTTAGGTTTTCGGTGAAAACTTGCGAAAATACCGCAAGTAGGTAATGTAAAACCTGAGAAGATTTATCGAAGACAAGGGAATTATTTCCCGTACCCGGATCAAGTCTATGTTANTGATCCAAAGATGGACAACGAGAAGTGATGGATATATAGAAATTCATAATCATGTTGTAAATTGATAGCAATAAGTTCACCCACAAACATTTTTGGAAGGTTTTTGTGTTTTGCAATGATTTGATTATGTCTATCAATCTCTCTTTATTTCATTAACCCTCTGCACTCTTTTATCTAATTTCTATAATTTTATTACATTTCCCTCGCAGTAATTGTTACTATTAATATAAATTACTTTCAACTCTCATCCGAAATAAAATGCACTAATTTCATTAGGAGTAATAAATGGCATCCCAACATGTGAAACTAAAAACAATTCAATAACCGCAAAACATCAGCAAACAACGACTCGATACAATCGCATTACTGGTGATTTATATCACCACTTCGACTGTAATAATCTATTTATGAGATAAACTATAAATTATCTTACCACAACCTTATATATACACTCTACACCACCCTTAAAGCTTAGATATAAAGTTCAATATGAAATGTATCAAGTCCGTGTGTATCGTGGTGAAAGCACGCCCCCAAGTATTTCGGCTAGGGCGAGTGTGCCGCCGCCCGGCGCTGCCTGTCCCCTAATTCCTAATAATGAACTGGTGCGACTTAAAACTTGTAATGTGTATTAATGGATGTTTGCGATGACTGCCGTTTTATTTTATAATTCATATTTATTGGAAAACTATAAAAGTGGAATAACTTTGTAATGGATGATGACTGAAGTAACTGCCAAGGAGCTGTGTTTTAATAAGATACCTTAAAAAGACTTATTTTCAGAAACTTCACAAGGAAACATAAAAAAATATATTTCGTATTGATAGACCTAGAACTTAGGTAATAACACCACAAAATGAATCGATTTATTTTTCTTGTTATCTAAATAGTTCCACATTACACTTAATTAATGCACTGTGGTGGAGTAGATACATTTACATACTGCACTTAAAATAAAAGTTCAATAATTTCAAGCAACCCTGCCAAAACTGCTTCAACTTAAAAATCCCAAGCACTTAATATCACACCATTACCCGTTAAAAACTACAAATGGCATAATTTGATTACGACTAAAAACATGTCATAGTTTTAAAATTAAATGACATTAATATGACAAGACAAATGACTTGCATCATCCATGCGCAGGCGACGCAGTAGTGCGGGAGTTATGACCCCCTCGAGTGACCCCCGCTCGGCGCCCCATAGAACATGTTCATGGGATGTTTATGGTGTTACAATGTGATTAGGGGTTTGAACTTGTGAGAACTTGCGATTTGTTTAAGCTGGTGTTTTTTTTTAAGTGGATGGGATAATAGATTGTTTAAGTTAATTGCTGCCTCATTAATTTGAGGCAATAATAGGCAGTTTAGT
Organism: Heliothis virescens; assembly: GCA_002382865.2. NCBI lineage: Eukaryota > Metazoa > Arthropoda > Insecta > Lepidoptera > Noctuidae > Heliothis > Heliothis virescens. The sequence goes on from NWSH02000535.1 coordinate 14,048,132, forward strand.
TACTGATTGATTGAATGAGTTATTAACCTGAATTTTTAGGACTTCTTAAATCTTTTCGTTATCGCGTGGGCTTCAGGTTTTAGTGAAGCCTATCAAGCTTTAGCTAGTGTCAGAGTATTCTGAAACCCTCCTGGTTATAACTTATTTTTCACAAATACTTTAAAACTAACCTGCTTACTCAAGTTCTCAGTCCGCCACAACCCTTGTTACACATAAATGAGTTATTAAAACATTAGTCCAACCACGTAGAAGCAATTAGCAACAAATAGCTGGCCAAAATCCCCCTATTTAGCACAATAACGTGCCCACGCGCAGGCCACAGCTCAGCCAGTGGGATCGTGCCGGACGGGGACGCGTGCGCATCGCGGAGATAATGATCTACTACAATAGGCAGGACAATGTCTGTGGCGGCTCACTGGCCTATTTTATTGTAATTACAGTGTATTTTGTTTTGTTTGTATTTTCTTTGTTGAAAGTATCCTGTTTTGTAGGGGGATGACTTTCAGGCTTGACAAGATCAAAACATATTCTAGAATGTTGACTATTTCAGTTATAGTGGTTAGGTTTTCGGTGAAAACTTGCGAAAATACCGCAAGTAGGTAATGTAAAACCTGAGAAGATTTATCGAAGACAAGGGAATTATTTCCCGTACCCGGATCAAGTCTATGTTATTCCTCAGGGTCTATTCTATCTCTGTACCAAATTCCATCAAAATCGGCTCACTGGTTTAGGCGTGAAAGCGTAACAGACAGAAAGACAGACAGAGTTAATTTCGCATTTATAATATTAGTAGGGATAGGTGTAGGAAAATTGACGGCGTTATCTTTTCTCTATGTAGACATTGGCCTATACTGCTGGTAAAAACAGTGAAGTAACACTATAATAGCAGTAATACTATACGCACTATTTATTGTAGTTGGTTTTAAAGAGAGTTTTCTACTCTATCTTTCACAAAAATCCCACAAGTATCATTTAGGAATAACGCTCGTCGGTACCCCGAGGCGCTAACACGATTACACGAAACACTATCATTAAAAAATGCTCATTTGTTGTAATTGGCGAGGCACGTGCCGGACGCGCGCCGTGTGCGGCCCGGACGGCCGGACTAACGACGCGGATTCCCGGACACCCGCTGCGCTCTTGTTAAACGGTTTGTAGTTACTGTTGCCGATTTGTTTTTGTAATCGATCACTTCAATAGAAAAGTAAACAACATCTAGTTTCAAAATATTACGGTGGAAGATAAACTAGTTTAAGATTTACATGATTTTCAATTGATTTTATTACTGTATTAGCTAATTCCAGTGGTTTCAGCCACGTCTGTGAGAACTACTTTACGCACCTGGATATAAAAAGCCACTGAAAGAATCTTTCAAATAGGAGCCGTAACTCCTGATAAAAGCGTGTTCAGGCAAAAAGACATATTTTTGTAATACATTTAAAAAATATAAATAGAATAATATCAGTTTTTTCTTGCCTGGCGACCCGATTTTCAGTTTCCATCGTATAATATTTGACCTATAAGGATATTGACGTAATATCTTGATGAGTGTCTAATATCCATCGTATTATTTAATTCTCCCAGTAAAGATATCTTCTAATAAGTAAATCACGTAATGGAGACCACTCACATTGTAGTCAGAAAAATACTTAATGGAAATATATGTTTTATTTATATATAAATTTTATTTCAATCAATTTCCCAAAAGGAGGGAAGTTCTCAATTTGGATATTTGATGGTTTTCATCCAGATTTTTTTATCTCCAAAGCAATATCAAAAGCGACCCTTTTTATATACCAAACCGCATACTTATCGCATATCCCAAGTTGATCTACAATGCCTACTCCGGACTGCTTATAATAAATCTCGATTGGGAAACCAAAAACATTTTCAGTGAGTACATGACAATATATAATGTTACTATCAATTACTTTAATTATATCACAAGCAGACCAATCAAACATATTTGTACATGGTCCGTTGTGGAGCGGTGCCATCGACCGCTCCGCTTGATTGCTGACCACTGCCCCGTGCCTCACTTAGCGGGATTGCCGATGAGTCGCCAAAACGCAATGTATTGTGCGACAGCCACAATTGTCGGCCATTGATGACGTCACGAGTATGTGGAAGTCTTGAGCATTCCACTCGTAATGATATTGGATGGATTGTGATTTTATTTGTGGACGGTAAATAGAATCCAGCCTTTTATGAGGAGGTTGTGTCAATGCATTACTGTATTAAAGTTATTTTGTGATATTTCAGTAGTCATAAAATATCCAGTATTTCTTTGCAATAAAATTATCTAAGTACATTCTTATGGGTACCGGATTGGATCTTGTCCAATATTCGTTAAGCAACTAATAAATTATTTTCAGGGAACTATCGTGTACAATACTTAATTAAGAGCTATATTTTCAATGCATAACAGGATTCGAATATAATTCAATCAAACCTTAGCAATATATGAGGATGGAATGTGTCATAGCCTAAGGAAATTACCATGTCCTAAACTCATGCACAAAGCCCAAACTAAGAACAAGTAGTTATTCCTGTTTTCCGTAAACTCCTACCTAGATTGTGTAAGATCAATAACTAGGTCAAGCGTGTCCAGGTGCCAGTAAATAGTCGCTCACAAAGGCTACACGAGTTCAGCTCGACTCCTGCTCTCAATTATAAAGTTGAGCGGAGACGGGGCGCAGCACTAGTCCGTGTGGTTCAGATATAATGTCGATATGTTGGTGACTTTCGTTTGTTTAATTTGCTATTGCTTATTTCTAATAATGAATGTCATACAAATCTGTAAAATCGTGTCGATTTAATATATACCAGTATCCATCTATCTTGTATAAGCAGATTAGGAAATTCCAGAGTAAAATCAGGCATTAATTGTGTAAAAATAGTCTCGTCTTGAGAGTGTTGTCCGGTGTTTCCTACTCTCACACGAATAGCAATACTACGTAGCTGAATAACTATTTCTTTATTTCAAAGTTCAATAAAAAACCAATTACGTAGTATCGCAAAGACTCGCTCCGTGTGCCTCGGCCGGCGAGGCGAGGCGCAGGGCGAGGCGCGAGGCGAGGCGCGAGGCACAAGTTTTAACAGGCGCGCTAAGTTCGCAGACTGTTTACTGGCTTCTTATTCACCGCTCAGTGCGCGCGTACACGACTTCCACCTACTTATACCGACTGCGCCAACTTACCAGCCAGGATAAGCAGATTTGCTTTGAGAGGCATTAGTATGCATGTTTAGATGCTGGTTAGGGTTACAGACTTACAAAACAGTTCACATTTGTGAATCAGCTACGAGGCTATGTCGTTCTTCTTTTCATGATACCTCTCATTTTGCACAGGGATGTAAAACAATACGCATTATCATAAGTTTTTTTATCATTACCATTTAAAGAAGCAAGTACCGAAGTACCATAAATTGATGTGAACATGGAGCATCTCTTTATTGAATCATTTATGTAAAGCAGCCGGTAAATGATGCGACACTAACTTGATAATAGTCCCTCCGCCCCGCCGCCCCGCCACCCCTACCCCGGCATCGCCCGCCGAGCGCGCACCAGACAAATGACGGGGGCAAGCAGAGCCGATGGCCCGGGCAAGATGTAGCGGACATGCCATTGTGATGTGGTACGGAAATATAATGGCTTTATTGCTGCTCCGGGGGAGCTTACAAATATGAATATGCTTTTACAAGCAACAAGGAAAAATATTACTTAAGTTAAATATCTACCCACTACATATACTCAATGCATGAGCAATTTTATTTAGTGACCATACTATTTACCGACTACAGTAAAAGATTAAGTTGTTTTGAGAAAGCTACGCCATTAATTAGAATTACCCTCTCCACGCCATTTAAACGTCCAAATAAATCCAAACCTCCCACAAATGGATCACATTTAATTAAGTTACAAGTAATAAAACTGCTATCGTAATTCGATTAATCGAGTGAACAATGAGTCGATTGCTGCATCGATTATAATCGATTAGCGTGGGGAACAATGGCGGGACACGCACAGGACTTCATTAACTAATGTAACGTGTCATAGAGCGCATTGTGGCGCTGTCACGCCGTCACGCCGACACAATGCTGCCATGTTTGATTCGCTTCGTAACGAGTATTTTAATTAAGTTGTGTTTTATCATTATTTGTGTAAGAATCAAACATGGAATTATTAATGTTTAATTATTACCCAAAACAATTAAGCAGAACTATAACTTCATTGGTTCATCATAATTATATAATTTGATTATGTAACCTTTTAGTGTGTATAAGCTACCTGGTCACTGACACCTTTTGGCAATTAGTATAGCCTGCCAGTGTGTAAAGAAATACTTAATTACACCGATTCTATTTCGTAAATAGCACTCATTATGTTTGCATAATCATTATAGTTATATTTCGAGTATTAATCAACATCTTAGATGCGACTCTTACTAAATGTTAGCACTTGAATATGTAACGCAAGAACACTTAACCGAGTTACATAAAAATAATAAGCATTATCAATAGAAGAGACATATTACTTTTGAATAGGTAGTAAAACTCGTTAAAAAAATATATAAAGAAAACTATTTTTACGTTGACCTCAAACTATTAAGCTTCAACCCCAATTCCGATGAGATCAACATAGAAACACCTATTTCTTAATGTTACCTCTATTCGATTAAGCAGATTAACAATTATCCGACAATCGGTAATCGATCATCATCCATGATCACATTTGGCTGGAATAGCTTTAACTTACAGGAGCTCAGGCTGGCCAGGGGCTCCAGTAAGGAATTTGTACAGGTTCCGCATGCTGTTGTTATTGGTGGGAAATATTTTGACCACCTTTATTAAAATTGAGAATAAACGGTTACTGTGTCTCGAAGTTACACCACAAAGGAATGCATGAATCATGTATGTATGCAAGTGCAGAGTGCACTCAGTAGCCAGACATGTTTGCCTGCATTACACCGGAGCTGATAATTGATTACGGCGCCCGCGCAATTGTACAAACAGGTGGTAACTAATCGATTATTATAATTACATTATGGTAATGTTACCTGATTTGTCTATTGATTTTCAACAGTATTAAAACACTGTTTTATTATTTGGACTAAGAACAAGGGATGCAGAGATTTATATTTCTTGATCCTCTGTTTCAAATGATCGCATAAGTAATAAAATAGCAAAGTACATAATATCTATGTCAAGGAATGATTTTTCTGTTACTTTATCATTCTCGGTTCCTTTTTCATTTGATTTTAACATGGTGTTAGTAAAATGAATGCTTAATCTTTCAGAATTTATATTTATTTCATTGCATTTATTTTGTACAAGGGATCTATCAGTTGATATTGGACAAACCAACAGCAATATAATCGACTTTTTATTAATAATATTGAGGGAGTATATTGCATTGTCTGTTTGTGTGGTTAATTATAAATTATGAGCGGCGTGCAGTGTGCGCCGTGACGAATGCGCTAATTACAACTGTGCAAGCAGCACCCTGTCTATTGATACATTACAAACAATTTAACTGCAGCACTATAGTCTTACATTACACGCATATTACTATAAAGTTTCATACGATTTGGTATAACTACCTAACTTGCCTTGCAAAAAGCAATGTCCATGTAAACTTTGTCTAGTTTTGTCCCCTAGCCTAGATAAAATCATTCATATTGTAGATGACAAGTGCAATGTTTTTCTTTTTCACTGAAAATAAAATCAAATAGATGCACTTTAGGCAATCAAGTCATTGTATCATCATCTTTTATCTGCCATCTTCTTACAAGTAGATAACATTATTTCCAGCCATATCGACTTTCACATTTTTCTTCTACCACGGGGTCAGTACCAATACTCAACGCTACAATCTATCAATTCTTATATCTAGTATAACCCACACATAGATACAAACATAAACAATAAATAAGAGAATAATCGCGACAATCCAATAAGTGCAGCTGTCCGTGCTGGCCAGTAAATAACAGTTTCATACTTACGATACACTCGCGTGCCTGTAATCTGGTTACCGTCCCCCGCGGCGAGACTGGTGGCTCTGTCCCGGAGTTTATGGCTTCTAGTGTACCTACTATGTTGTTGTGAGGACTTTTGTTATGTAATGAGGATGAAGGGGGTTCTCTTTTTCTGTATGTTTTGTTTAGGGGTTTATATTTTGACCGCTGTGCCTTATGAATACCTGAAGGAAAACTATATGTTTCTGTGATGCCTTTTGTCAGCTGGTCAATTTATGGTTGCTGTATTTACCGTATACATACATTACATTTAGCGGGTATTTTTTTCATTAAAGTGCTTTTATTTTGTCCATTTTCTTATTTTGTAAGTACCTATAGTATAGTATAGCATTCTTTCTTAGGACAGTTTTGACAAAAGCTAATAGTAGAGCATTTTGTGTAATATTTGAAGAAATTCATATTAAATATAGGTATACTTACTACGTTGCAAGCATAATGTTCTGTAGATTATGTACTATACATACAGCATATAACTTACATTATTATTGGTTTAACTGCACGAGTGTAGGCTCAGGTGCGAGGTATTAACAATAATTGCAAAAAAGGTTAATTAATTACGCGCAGACAATCGATGAGCAGCCAAGGTGCAGCTGTTGCATTGTTTGCACTCAGTAAACTGTTATTATATCGCTTTTTATTTTAATTAATAGTATATTTTTCACTTTGCTTGTATTAAAAACTATAGACTGATAATCACTTGGGAAAAAACATTGCTTATTCTAAAATTGTTATTGATTGTAACACAAAAGTTAAGTCTATGGCCATTGGCCAATTAGGTACACTCAGATTTTTGTATTACTTCGTTACACATTACCTAGATTAAAATATAAGGGCCAACAAGTTTAAGACATCACTTGGTTAGGCAAAAATTGTCCGATTGTTACGCTAATTTTCAGTATCTTTATATATGAAATGAGATTTTTATTAACAACTAGCTTCTGCCAGCGACTTCGTTCGCGGATCATGTCGCTTATGCCAGCGACAGTGCGTTTTCCCAACATTTCCCTTCACTGCTCTGCTCCTATTGATTGTAGCGTGATGAAAAATAACCAGCTCAGGACATTGAATAATAATTGTGCCAAGTTTCGTTAAAATCCGTCCAGTAGTTTTTGTTTCTATAACGGTTATACAGACAGACAAAAATTCAACTGATTGCATTTTTGACATCATTATCGATAACCCTAATCACCCCCTGATAGTTATTTTTATGGAAATATATTTCATGTACAGAATTGACTCTCTACAGATGTATTATAAGTATAGATAGATAATCTGTAAAATATCTCCACAAGCGCAATAAAGCCGGCCAAGCTGCATCGAGCACTGCTATTTAAGAGAAAAACTATTTCATTATGTCTGGACAGTCGGACAGTGCTTTATGACGTCATACCTAATATGGCGAGACTTTCCGTGCACATGCGTATGCATGCAGACATTCATTTATTGGCATTCTACACTTAACGTGACCGTTGACCAACCAACTTAACTATATTCATAAAAGTACGGCTATACTTCAGACCTCCGTACGAGCCCTACTGGACAATACAATTTCATATCTGTTTCTCTTTCAAGTAAAAATTACTCGACAGATTGAAGAACCACTTGCTACTATGCCATACAATATCAGAGTATCAAACATAAACCCGATCCACATCTACAGCGAAGAAGCGGTCAGGGACAAGAAAGTAAACAGACAAGATATCGCCACAAAACTTGCATTTCCTCTAAGACCTGCAAATCGGAAGGTGCTTGTAACTCCTGTGTATCGTCAACACGGCGAGTGCCGGGGCCCGGGGCCCGGGGCTCGGGGCCCGGCGACCTGTCCTCGAGGGCCCTCGCGACCTGTTTGTCGACACCAGCGCCTTTTTACACACAAACAGACAGACCGCGCTGTTTGAACAGTTAGGGTTCAATATTTGAGCGTTTACTTGATACTCTTCGGACGGTTGAAAACTTCAGGAAACTATATTCTGTAAACTCTGTTCTTTACGTTAGAGGAGGGTACGGTTTGGATAGAACTGGTTGCTTTCTATATTAAAAGATGTTATTAATGCAATTGTTTGCTTTAAACTTTAGTGTTGATTTTCAAGCCCCAGTTTCTGAGCTAAATTCTAGTGTCGTATTCATGCAAAGTATTTTATGATGTCTGCTTCAACATTCTGCGGTCTCCTACTTCATTGTGTTTTCACACGTGGGAGCACTACCTTACACGCGGAGCTATCACTGAACCCGAAAAGTACAAGTGCGTGTACATTTGCCATTCACGTGTCCCTACAAAAAGGTCGTGTCCAATTTGTGTCAGGTCTTCAAATTGGACGGCTGGCTGAAGGGTTGTTTGCTCCAAAACTATTCAGCAATTGGAGCCCTTTCGGTCCGTGGGGAGGAGGCCGCTCATTATTCTATTTTCTCATCTCTTGCACGCACTCGGACTCGGGTCGCTGTGGAAACTCTTCAGAGTGTTCTCAACACTTTTCTTGAGGATAAACAACGTAATAGGGGTAGAGGTGTCACGTGAGACGCCACTTGTGTCCAATTTTATAGTCACAACTTACACAATAGTTGCTGAATTTTCAGTTGTCCTAATGCTGGTTGTATACCGAACATAATCGCAATTTTGTTTACTAATAACACGTTTGTCCACTTTCCCTCTAATGTATAAAAAAAATAAGTGATGATAATAGTTTCACAATGGTTTCATTCAGTTGTTGCAAAGGTATATTTTTGTATACAAACGGCAATTTAAACCATTGCGCTGTAAAAAGGAAAGCTGCCGCATCCTACCAGAAGAATAGTAAAGACACCTATTAACATAACCGCACCATCTTCACCTCATTATATAAAGAACACAATACATATTAGTTCACACGGTTTCCACCAATTTGCTGCACATATTTACCTGTGCATTGTGCGCTGTCATTACGTCATTAGGCGGTGCAGCGCGCATGACGTCGCCGCCATGTTGTTGCAGCTTGCAGCCTGCATGGTGGCTGCACATGACACGCCATGCGCTCACACAATCATGGACTCAATTCACTACATAATAATGTGGTTATATAGTTTCAGGTGGTTGAGTTAAACTAAGTATTTTAAACGAGATGGTTAGAAAGTTTTACATGAATGCCTTCCTGCTATTAAAGTTTGCTCTTGTAGACTCTGATTTTGAAATCCTCAATACCAATGCCATATATACTTCTATTTATTAATTAAAGTGACGTAACCGGGCTTGGTCATTCAGTTGCTAAACATAAATTAACGAATTGTTACTGAGAGATATAATTGACCACAATGAATGTTCTCTTCTCTGTTCTCTCACAGCACTTATTATGTGTAACTTTTTCTAAATAAATAATAACAAAATAGCTGGTTTCTCAACTGCTAGATAGCATTACGTGTGCTCTCGAGCCACACATAACCGCGGCCGGGGCCTAATAACACAACACTCGACATCTCCGCGGCCACACACGCCTTCCTCGAACACTCGACAATATTCCACTAATAATAATTACACATTTATTTTCATTCAAAACTTCTCCTGACACTTCGAGATGCACCCCGTGTCACTCCTTTGTCCGACAGAACCAACTTTAAAATGCTGTCACAAAACTATTACAAAGCCCTATTGTGTGCAGCGAAGGTTTAAAATCGATTGGCTTGTGTTGTATCAATTGCGTTTTTAAGTTGGTGGGGTAAGGTGCCTACACGCTCATTAGTGTGTAGGATAAATAATGCGCGTCAGTTATTGTAGCATTGCAACAATATTAAAATAATATGGAGATAATAAGGCGCTTTGTGCCGGTGACGGGCGGAGTGGCGCGCCGGGGCTAGTGCACGCCTCGAGTGGACACAAAAACTTCACAATGGAAACGACTCGTTTGAATTCCAGCTCGTAGACTAATCATTATTATCATTGAATTTATTACATGTGTAGTAAACGGTGATAGTTTTTGCAGATATCTATGTGCGTCATACATACCTATCAGTCATTGAGTTCATTGAGACTCAATCACAATGATATCGGTACATAGGATTGTATTATAGTAATGGTGTTAAAAGTCTAAAAGTAAAATGATTAGGAACGATATTTGTGTGATTATTAATACTGTATAGTAGGTTTCTTTATGATAAATGTAACTAGACGTCTCTAGCTAGTTGCGATATTTCGTTAACGGTATTGTGTAGGTAATGTGTAGGTAACTGTGACTTGAGAAAAAGCTGTGTTACTTGCCTGGTTAAAGTAGTGTATACTTCTTTCTTTGCTTTATTTAAACTTAAAAAGTTATCAAGCTAATAACAATATACTAAGACAAAAGACAGATTGTGACATTCGTAGCAATTCGTAGCGTGCTACGAGCTACGTGCTACGCCGATTTTAATAATGAGTACGCGACTTTGTCAAGCATTGATTTACATATTTGCCTTTAAAAGATATTTTTTACCCGGATTCAAAAAACGTTTTGATTACATTCCTTTTGAACGCAAATAGCTTTAAAATCACAAGATGTCCTTAAAAATTAAACCCACATCTCGACACACTTAAGCCAATATACGACTTCAACTCACATAAAAGCTTAACTAAAAAACGTGAGATTGTCCAAACAGGCACAGTTAGGCTAATATTGTAACAATGTCGGTGATTATGTTGGCTCAAGTGTGGGCCGTGACAATCGCCCAGTCCGTCTGTTTGTCCAATCATATCGTGATGTTTGTATATCGTTACCTTAGGGCCATACACTCGCTTGCTTTGTCTCAAAAGAACAAGCTTACACGTGTTAGAAAGTGCATGCTATTATTTATTTTTAACCTGGTATTTATAAGCCTAATTGACATGGAATTGATACTCATATAATAGACTTTAAAATGGCACAATGTAACAGCGCAATAGCTGTACAAATACGTCAATATTGGCACGCTGCAATAATAATCCAATTGGTACATTCGCAGCATGTCCGCTATCATAGTAATCCACATTAATTCGCGGCCTGTATATTAATTCCCGTAATCGCATCGGAACTATTGAAACGTCCCGCATTCAAGCAAATCCCGGGGAATATGATAATCGCGTATCATATTCAGTTGGCTAACGTTCCCGTAATTAAAAAACATATTAGACGTCGCCGTCCCGGCTCAATCTGTCCGGGCAAGTAATCCGATTGCTCGCTTTCAAGTAGGTACCTTTTTAAAATAAGATTATGGAATGCTGAGAGCGATTGATAAAAACTTTGTGTGTCCACGTGTGCTGTATTGGTTTTCTTGCGCAGCGCTAAGTCGGCGCGATTTAATTAAATTACAGTATACGTGTAATTATGTGCTCATAATTATGTTTGAGATGTGTTGTCAATTAAGCCGGGCATGTCAGTACATAATGACAGTACGTATCGGCGGCGAGCTAACGAGTACAAGTAACTGCCCAATCACAGACGCGCACCCAATTACTCGATCTCGTTTTGATTCGTCAAACAAACACTTCGATATTAGACGTGCGTCGATCATCATGACGTAGTCAATAGATACGTAGAAGGACCACTCGGCACAAACTGATAGTAAATCACTGCAAATATGAAGAGACAAAAAGAAATAACTTACGTGTTTCTAAAATTAAACAAATCCTGAAACCTTGTATAATATGATGTTCAATGTTTGTTTACTTAATTAAGGGGCACACTATAACTAGGTATCGAACCGAACCTATCATTTTGTAATCATGAGCTTCATTAGTCTTGTGTAGAGAATGTGGTCCTTCTGTATGTTATTCACGATGGGCCGTCAATTTGTGTGCGTAATTATGTCGCCGGGCAAATTGCCGGTTCGTCGGGAGCGGTCCGGCCGCGCGCCGGACACGGGCCGGGCCGTCCGTGCGCCAATTGCCCGAAATCGCTTATTCACGGCCGCTAGTTGCCTAGTTAGCACAGCTGTCCTGTGGCAGGCAGCGTGCCTGCTGGCCTAAATATTGAACCATCTTTATGTTTAGGGAATTCATCTTCAATAATTTATGTGGATGTTAATTTGAAGCCTAGTTGTGTTTCATATTGTTAATTGAAAGTTTTATAGCAAATACTTGTAGAACCATTTGAAGAACAATAACTTATACAAGCAGGTATAATATGTTACTGGCGTATAGTTACCTATACTTTTAGTTATTCGTTTTTCCTAACCTATTGAGATGAAGAGAAGATGTCAAAAGAACCTCAGATTGTACTGTATTGTCTCCAGTCCGCTCTTGTTACCCGCTGTCGCTCATGGCTCACACCGCGTCCCACACACAAGCGTGTAATTTGCCGGCGACGTGGCGTCTTGTTTATTTTACACCGCGGCCGCTCATTTTCTGCTTAGCATTATATTTTCATATAGTTATTATGTTATTACCGACGCGCTATTGTTGCTCGTGACTCGACGTATTTACGTACATATTACTGGCTTTTTATTATGTTTCAGTGGCTTCCGTTTCCTCTCAATCATGTTTAATTAACGACACTTCAAGTTTGTTTTTTGTTGAAGGCTGGCAACGGTAACATTGGCATAACCACGTAACTAGGGTGAATGTGAACACGCCTCGGGTATAATTTCATGTATGATATATCTTGCTGCGTCGTAGGCCGATAAGTATTACCTACTGCCTTTTTCAAGGATAAACTTTTCAAACTTATTTTCTTCGTAAGACAGTTTTTTTTATCTTATCGACCACCAATTAGATAAAATCATAAAAACATTTCTTTTATTAATTATTCAATTTGTGTTTGGGTTTGAATATTCAACTTTAGAAATAGTAGCAGGACACGTTAATAACATTTTTACTGCCTAATGCTTCGATAGCTAAAATGCATCTATTTAATTCGGAAAGCTTTTGTTTTTAATGTTTGTCCACTAAACAATTATTGTAATAGTATTGCACTGGTATTCAGACAACTAGTTCCTACTTCTAAATACTCAGTTAATAAAACCCCGAAAACCCAGTTATCCAATAGTTTTTTAGAGCCCAATGTAATGTAATAAGTCAATAGGCTTAAAGATATCAGTCTGACCGCGAGGGTCCGGTGGTAATAAAACTTATGAAGTATAACCGGGGGGAGTATTGATTCAGCGGGGGAGTCCCAAGTAGCACAAAACTGCATTATAAGACGTCACAAGAGGTAACATCGGTAACTTTAGCACTTATGAAGAGTTATTAGACTACACTCGACCTGCAATAGTTGAAAAGTGAGCTTTCACCTGAATAAGGACGATATTATGTGTCACGGACACCACGCTGTAACGCTTGCAGCGGTAATGTAGGTAACAAGTTCAGTTTTTAGAGCTATAAGCAATTTAAAGGACTTGTGTGGACTTTAACTAAGCTATATTTTGAATTGAAGACCACAACTGCACACTTAGACCACTTGCGTTATAAGAAAGATCATATGAGCTACTATAACGTAATCAGGTATTCTGTGGCTTTAAATAACAAAGTTATAATACCTTTTGCTGCACATAGTGGAACTAGTGTAACGTTAATCAGCTCGTTACACGCAGTCGCATAATAGTTCTTATAAAGCCTACATGATTACTATGGGTGAACATTTATGTTACTAAGTTAAAGCAAACTGCTCTATATTAGCTCACATGTTACCCATAATCTCTGTGAGAGCTGAATACTTTTACCATCGTTGACTATTAATCGACTAATGCCGTTAAATCGCTTCACTGATGATTACCTACAGTTATTTGCGTACGTGTTACCCACTATCTAGCT
>NWSH02000535.1:14072334-14100833 GCA_002382865.2 Heliothis virescens
CATATCGCACCTACGGTACAATAACGTCACTTATGCAATTTTTGTCAAAACTGAACTGAGTATGAGAAGATACTTCTAATCCACCGCTTTACCTAGTGTGTTATTGTCACTTATGTAGTTGTGTTTTAATTATTATCAATTAATTTTTTTATTCAACAACAACTGTACATTGTAACCGGGTGTTGAATTTTCAAATGCTTCTCCTGAAAAATTAGGTAAGATGCATAAGTGACGTTATTGTACCGTAGGTGCGATATATCCAAAAGGATACAAAAAGTAAGTTCATATCTGATGAATCTAAAACTAGCTGAAATTCAACGCATTTTACAAACGATTACACAGAACACCAGTAATCGCAACCAGATTACATATTCAGTGTCGTCGAGACGTTCCCCGGCGCACACGACTCCCCCACGACGAATTCGGCCGACATTACCATAGTCAACATGCTGCGTCTGCATACCACTTCAGCCACGCTGGGCAATTGTACCGGTGCACACTGGAGTACCGGGGACGAGTTATCATTCATATTTGCTGATGTTTCAATGAGAGACTGTTTAGGGAATAGGTAATTGGAATTAAGTTCTTAGCGCCAGCACGTCCCGGTTACGGTTTTGGAAAGAATTGTATTTTTGTTAATAAATGTAATAATATTTGTATGAATAAGGTTTTAGTTACCAGGTACAGCTAGCTTGAGTAGGTCCAAACTAGGTCCAGGTTAGTTTCTGTACATAGTCAAGCTCAGGATATCAGTATATTAAGATGCTCCTTACTTATTGATTATATTGTATCAATAAAATACTAAAATTATTGTGGCCTACTTACTGCAGTAATATTTAGATTCCACAAAATGCAAGTGAAATCAAAATACGGTTATATTGTAAATGTGATTTTTAAATCATTTTCTCTTACCATCGAATATCTCGGATTTCTTGCATTCATGCATAATGAAAACAAACAAAATATTTTTTTCTTTGAAATACTCTTATGTTAAAATTAAAGAATATGGTTTTGATAACTTTTCAGGTTTTTACAAAATAAAGACAGTAGTAAGTGCTAACGATGTCTGAAATACGATTTAAATATCTGTAGGTATGTGAAAACGTAACAGGATTTTATTTAATTGATAGATCTATGTGTGTGCATTGGTTTCAGATAGATTTTAATTGAATTCGATAAGTATATTTCTTATGCGTAGTAAAATAATCATTATTTTCTTTAATGCAAAAGTAACAAAATGTATATTTGTTAAGGATGTGATGAAGTGTAATTTTATTTCGCTTATTGATTTATCATTTAAAACAATAAATTAATGAATCAGTTAAAGTTATCATTTAATGGCTGAAAAGAAACAGTATATTTTAATTCAAATCCTTCTCAAAAACTTATTCATTCTGAAAAACCTATGAAACTAAATTGAACATAACTTCATTATCACCATAAATTACAATGCTCCATCACAGATGTTGAGCCTTACAACACATACGTACATACACAGTACATAAGACAGTATACATAGGAAGACAGTGCTCATAGTAATATAATACAGCGGTATTAATTTGTGCGGAGTGCGCCGCTATCGGGCTTAATTAACAAATTTAATTAGAAATTAACCGTTTTGCGCGGCGGTGCGGTGCGCCCGCCCATTGCCGCATGCTCAGGGTTGTCACTGCTCATCAATATATTTGTTTTTGTACTGGTATTAAAAAATAAAGTAGGTATAAGCAAATAAAAATGGTGGTAGTCTTGTACCGTTCGATATAAAGAACAAGAGGAGGACGGGACTTAAAACAGTTATGAAGCCTTTAAAGTGTCATTTATTTAACACTGCAATAAAATCCTGAGATTTACCTACCTAAAAACCTACTTAATAGTACACATAGACTGAATTCAATGTTTGTTGCAAAAAATGTACTAAAATATAACTAGATTTCTCTCTTTTAAAGCTATAGTTTATGCACAAATTAAACAAACAAACAGACATAGGTATCAGTGAGTGTCAGCCCTGCGCTGCTGTGTGTACAAACAGTGGCCGCTCCGGCGGTGAATTTGAAAATTTAATTTAGTTGCGTTTTGTTCCCGATAATTGGTTTGTTTTCCATGCTTAGTTATCTCGCTAGAGGGAGCCACCGCGCTCTAATGGTTATATTCGATCGCTCATTCTAATTAGAATGAAGGCTTTATGATTTACAAAGGTTTTCGAGTTCAGACGAGATATGGATACTGGCAACTTCAGTTACTTAAATCATATAAGGATTATTCGGATTATTATACAATTTTAAGGAAATAAAAAGAAAAATGAGCTGCTGATATTTTCCGAATTCAGTAGCTACTTGGCAAGTAGAATTATAGGCCATGGATATGGAAAGGGTACATCTTTCAATCGCACGAGCAGTACCTACGAGCATTGAATGCCCAAATCCGTTAGATCATGACTCAGCCAACATCATGATCTCCCATACTTTTGTATATAAAATCAGTTCTTCAAACCATATAGACAGAATTGTGTTGCTGGGGAGTTTGTTTCACCATTTCTTCTTCTCAGCTAAAATACATAGGAAGTAGTGAAGGGTGGGCGTTTTTGGGGGCTGTATTTTGTAAACTTGACCTTTAAAAAGAATTAAATAATTTTTGAATAAATTAATTTTTATCTTACATTTATCTTCTATACATTCTATAGTGTTATCACATCTAACCAACTCCATGTCCCACAGGTGTGGTTCCAGAATCGTCGCGCGAAATGGCGCAAGACGGAGAAGTGCTGGGGGCGATCGACCATCATGGCGGAGTACGGGCTGTATGGCGCCATGGTGCGCCACTCGCTCCCGCTGCCGGAGACTATCCTCAACAGCGCCAAGGAGAACGACGCCGTCGCGCCCTGGCTACTCGGTGAGTTCGGTGAGACTGATTGATGCCACTTACACACTTATACACTACACCCTGGTAACAAACCATTTGATTGGTAGAATAGAGTTGATATGTTGGCTGGTATTTCTTACTTATCAGCCGTTTACAGAGAAGGAAGGAGTGTTAATCATGAAGTATGCTCAAGGCATTGGCGGTTTCAGACTTTTAAAGTGCAGATGTTTCCTTTACCTTTACTAAGTCATTAGTGTCCAAGATATACTTTGCCGTTATCCTTGCAAGAGGTTTGCGGTAAGAAACTGTTGTAATAACGTGCTGTGTCTGAAGCTATGTAGTTGAAGTGCACATTAATCAACCGTATCAATGTATGTAATGATAGGTAACGCAGTTTTATAACTGAGCTGCTAAAATACGTAACAAAGACATTTTTTATCAAAGTTACCATCATAATCTTATTACTATGATTGAAGCTGTGATTGCTCCAAAATTTATATTTATGTACTTATTCACTATCAAATAGCTTTTTTCAAATGGTTTGTTAGTACGGGATACACGATAGTTTAATGACTTAACACAGTGCACTGTTCGACTTGGATTACCACCAAAATTAATATCAAATATCCATAATATCAAAGAAATAGTGTGACCTCAAAAATGACGAGGTAGCAAAGACTGAAAGGGAATTAAACTAACACATAAATAGTTCTGAGATCGTGTCTTAGATACTTGAAGAGAACGGCCTTCAAACAATATTTACTAGCCTCAGTCAGTCTGTGGATGAGTGTCCAGCTTCATAGTAAAATCCCTCTTTGCTTTGGGAAAGACATTGAGCCGTTGGCCCTGCTAGCTTTTGTACATATATGATAGACGTCCCAGGTTATCAACATGCTGAAATTCTGAGCAGGAGATAGATTACAATTTAGCTGAGCGTATGATTCACACAGACAGCTTATGATTTGTTAGACTTTACAGGCAGTGGCTGAACTAATATCTCGACTATTTGGCCTCAGAGTTTGTTGCATCAGGTTTTTATAGATGATATCTACTTAAATTATAAAGTGATTTGCCTTCGCTAGCGATCCACCCGCGTCCTGTGGGAACTACACAGTGTAAAGCCTGTAACTTTTAATAAGTATGCATATTTAATATTGAAAGTTTTTTTTAAAAACTCGGGCCAATAGTTCCAGTAGTGAGAATAGCACGTTCAAGCAAACAAAATAAACTCTTGAACATTAGGATAGACGACTGCCGATGCTAGGGTTCGATTCCTAAACAATAAAGTATCTGTAAAGCTCACGAAGTAAGTTTTGGTTTGTATCACATTACTTAAGATTATTAAAAAGATCCCCTGCTCTAGTTTTGGACTGATGTAGCGCACAACACAATACGTTTTCTATAAAAATGCACAACAATATGTTTTTGATAAAAGTAAAAGCGAACTGTATTTGATTTGAAGCATATTTCTGATATGATATAGAAATAAGTGCATTTTTATAGAATACGAGTAATAAAGCTTTTGAAGAGTATGTAGAACCCATATTCGGGGATACTCCGGAAAAAGGTAAGTTTAGATTATAGTTCAATTCCTAGCAAATTATGATCAGTTGGTTTCCATAATCAGTCACCACAATATAAACAACAAATGGCTACTCTACTATATGGAAACCAAAATCATTGACCAATAACACAGCCTTAGGGGCCGAGGCGACAAACAACATTAAGCATATCTGACAGTCACAGGACTGTCAAACTTCAGCCCTTACAAGAACCTCTTGCTTTCCACCAATAACGACATCCCCTAGAAACCTGCTCAACACCAAGTCAATTCATTGCCATTGGTCAATACCAAATGTTAAATGTTTTTGGGCAATACAGTAGGGCAATCATCCCCAGTCAGTGGTCTGACACTATCTTACCGTGATGATTTTGTTCAAGAGTCGAGAGCAGTGGCGGACGGGGGGCGGCCGTAGCAGCGCCCTCCCCCTCCCCCCCGACCACCGAGCTCTGGTGAGTCACGCACACTAACATACAGACACACGTATTGTTGTACCGCAGTAATTAGCCTCGCTCTTGAACAAAATTGTCACGGATAATTAGGTGGTTAGGACTTGTTGGTGTCAAGCTAATTAGGTACCCAGGTTATTTAGAGCTAAGTTTAAATACTAATAAGTTGACAATGTGTGTCAATGTTATTTAATTACGGCATATAACTTACTATCTAATCTAATACATATAAAATAAAAATTATATGTAAATACGTACAGAAAAATGTATTTTAATTAATGTAAATAAATAAAACTTTTCAAATAACATTACGGCATTATTATGATTTCTGACAGTAAACCTTGTCACGAACTCCCTCAATATATTTTGAAGTTTTCATCAAAAAAGACACTCTGAGGATTATGCAGGTACTTAGTATTTGGTACATACAAAGTTGCCTAATAACTGAACTTGTGCATTCTTATCAGAATTCTAACAGAACTAATAAAGACATTCATTTGTTTTTGCTGTAGCTTACTTTGTAAGGGAACATTTATTAAAATAAGGAAGTGATTACTTAGATTGGCAATTAGAAGCATAAAATACTTACAGTTTTGTTCCCTCAAAAGCCATGCCAACAGTATTTTGGAGCCATTTCGTCCATAGGTACGCTGTAGCGATTCAATTTAGGTCAAAACGCTGCAGTTTTATTCCCAAACTAATCTAAACTGTCAAAGGTAAAACGAGAACAAAATATCTTCCCAGCGGAGCGACGGCCGCGCCGAAACAAAGCGACGTATAATTTTTAATCCCAACAACAAGAGATGTTCATTTTTCACTGCGGAAAGGCTTCTGGGAAACACAAAAATATACTGTCACACCAACCACGCGATTCTAAACCTTATATCCCAAGCAGAGGAGTGCGGAGAACTGAATAAATATATTTGTGTATGGTATGAAAACAAGAATCCGTTGACAGCTTATGAGGAGGTTTTATTTGTTTCAGTGGAGACGTAAAGTACGTTTGTCTGTGTGCCGCTGTTTGTTTGTTATTTGAGATTCTCTACACTAATTTCATTTGGATGAAATATTATCCTGCATGTGATATAGGGACCTCGGTACTCAGTGATTCATTTATCAGATTTATTTTTTTATTTTGGGTGTTATTTTTCTCCTATTTTTTATAAGATACAGTCCAAAAGTTACAATAAACTTAATCATATTTTCATTACCTATATCTTTCTCGTCGTCTTACATCAAAATGACTACGAATCATCGTAGGCACTTCGTAGCCCTCGTAGCACTGTACTACGAAACGCCTACGAGATATTAAAACTAAAACAAGACAACATTTATTCCCAGCCACAAGTGACGTATCATGTAACAGCACTCACAAGACGCGTGATCACAACATAAACACGTTCATTTCAATAATAAAGACGCCACACAAAAACTGAAACGAGATCTACAGATATGAATTAATAAAGCCTAAGTTCTCCCCTAAAGCCTGCGTCGGCGAGTGGGGGCTCCCTCCGGGGGGGCGCGGCGGGGGGTGGGCGGGCCGCGCGCCGGCTGGGGGGAGGGGGCGGCAAGATGGCGGCCGTATTGTCTAAGCCTTGATTAACGTTGATTTAAGGGTTGCCAGCGGGCTTACATATTAATTATGTACTTAAGTGTAGTCGGCCGGTGTTTTTGTACCTGACTGTATTTACGCTACGTATTTGTAATGAGGGCGTTTTGTGACCACTGAGCTGCACTATTGTTGGCGTGAGCGATGAATATAGCGCCAGAGTATTTATGATCCAAGTAAATAAACGATAATTAATTTACTAGACGATAATTATCATTTTCTTTTATAATGTATTCATATACTCACTTCTGCTTACTCAGCTTTGAAACACCATTGTTGTAAGAAGGTGAAAGTTGTGAATAATTGCTAATTACATATTAATTATAATTAATTTCAAGTACTATTATAATCATTTCAAATTCGCTTACAAATAGTACAAAACTATTTGAATAATAAGTTTAATTCAAATTTGAACAACAAATCGTCTTGTCGTTACAATAATTGTAAAATCAAACTTTAAGTAATTAAAACTCACACAATTAGAACCGCAACTGCAAGCAACTTTAGAAATGCATCAAATCTGCAGCAGTGTCGTCACACCACGCATCATCGGCAAATGGATAGTAATGCGCGCAGAGAGCACGTTACTGAATTATCTGCCTATTAACCACTCGCTTTGTGCGGCCGCTTTCATCTCGCCACGACGACACTAAACCATTATCTAAAGTGAAAAGTATGGCTGCGACACACACACAAAAGGACACGCCGCTTCTGCCATTGAATTTTATACTCTATACCTTGCCTACACTACAGTAAATCATATAAGTGCACAAATGTGTCTGTCGTGGCTGCCGGCGATGGAGTGACGAGTCTGAGTGGCTTGCCTTTGATTTGGATGCTCTTTACGTTTCAATGATAAGTCGTATTTAGTTTTAAGTAATATTCTCTAGGACCTATAGTTTGTACTCGGAAGTTACCGCTAAGAGTTTTATTGGCCTCTCACAGAGATCTAAGCTATAGTTGCTAAAAGCCACTTACATTCTGATTTCTAATGCTAAAGGCATGAAGATGGTAATGGCATCCATATTTAAAAAGAATAGTACTCCTGCTATTTGAAATATCTTGAACGTAGCGCATACAAAGCAAGTGCTTATAAAAGCTGTCGAGATCTTCTTCAAAAGCCAATTTAGTATTACTATCACGACCAGCGACATTCTCACAGGAATAGCTAATAATTCAGTTGAATCTAAAAAATGGTTTAGATATAATGAAGCCAGTGCCTAAGTACTAATTAACTTAGGTAAATAAAACCCGTACAATACCCGGAATACCCGCATAAGTAATAAATAGATGAAAGGTTGTGGATTGATACAAAGAAAAACTACTAAGAAGTCCGTTTTCTGTTAGTTAAAGTTACTATATCATTCGACCATCAACTCCGTTAAGCTAGATAGGAAAGTACTCGAGACCTAAAAAAAACTATTCAGGATACCTGTATGTTGAGGAAATGATAGTAGAAACTGGAAGTAGGTAGGAGTTGGAAGTTGGTAGAATAAAAGTCTTCAAAAATGCATTTCATATGGTAGGTACATGACAAATATGAATAGTTCTTGTTTCGTTATCTGATCGAATATTAAGAAAAGTAGAACTTTTAAACGTAAAATGGCTTAGATAAATGTTTATTAGGAAATGAACAAAAGAGGGATTCCTTTCTGACAAAACTGAAAGAAAGCGAAGGTTTCATTCAAAATACGAGCGGGTTTAACATCCCTACAGGATTTGGAGCCAAACTTCGCTTTTTTCATTCAACTGTTCAGCTACTTGCAAGCATCTTCACAGCGTATTCATCAAGATGGCGGCGGACGCCTGCTACCATCCCATTCATTACTGCCTCACTTCGCGCTACTTTTTGTCCAACAAACCGTGTGATAACTCCACGTATTCTTAATTAATCTTCATTGTACAAACTCGTACGTGTAGTACGTACCAGCGTGTTCTAAATCAAGTGGATTTACAGCGCGGTGCTGCTAATGGACAAAGTTGTGTTAATGGCACACAAATCACACAGTATCGGAGCCCCGGGAGCTTCGCCCCGCTATCGGACCGCGCTAATGTTCACTTAACTTTGTTACTGCTTGATTGATTAGGGTACAATGCGCTGTGAGCTGTCCACATAGTTCTTTTATGTGAACAACGAAATAGTTAGCAAGACTAATCTGTGGTCGCCGCGTGAACTCATGTGACTAACAAATAGAAAATGACAGGTGTAACTTGAGTTTGTCTAATATTACTTTCTGTTTCTTGCTGTTTTACCCAGCGGGAGCATTTCCCGCACCCGGATAAAATAAAACCTATGTATCCGGGGATAGTGTAGTAGCTTTCCAACAGTAAAATAGTTTTTAAATAGGTTCAGTAGTTTCGCAGACTACCTCTTTATAATATTAGCTTAAACTGTGCTATTCAACTCCCATGTAAGTACCTACGTATTATATTTTGTAAAAAAGGTTACATTAGAATAATGTAGATAAAGCTTAAAGGTACGAATCCGATAGATATTAAGCCCTGTAATGCCGGGAAAAGCTTTTCGAAAAAATCGAATTGAAGCTTTGTATTAATTGCTCGTATTTTTTCGATATCAAAAAGTTAGATAACAAACTCTTCTTCAGAGATAATAAGCTTGTTGGCAGCAATGGGAGAGTTAATATGCCGATGATAATAATATTTCTAGGTACTAATTTTATATCAAAATTAAGACGTTTTCTGTTTATTTTTCTACCATACTATATTTTATTTAACTACGATTATTCTTGTTCAAGTTAATAGGATAAATCTGAAACAATTTGATAATAAGACACGCGTTCGAATTAATAACACGGTTAAATATTTTTTAAGATCTGAAAAATAAGTAAAATAAAACGAAATGGGCTAAAGGTTTATTACAAGTTTTTCCTCTCGACGGCAAGGAAAAAAAATAAGAAAGTTTCCTTGAATACTAATAGGGAAATCGTATTTCCTGCCTAGGCATCGCCGCGAGATGTCTTTCCAAATAAACATAATAAACTATTTTTGTCGCTAGAGGTCTAATAACGCAAAACTGATACTTTTGCAGAATAAACATGGAGCTGTATAGTGTTTTCTTTATGTACGATTTTGTACACAAAGAAATTATTTCTTGTTCAACTACATCTCCTGGTCTGATATAATCTAAATTAATTTATGTGTTTTGGGAGTTTCAGAATCAAAATATGCTGTAAAAATTACCCAGTTGCTGTAAATAAATAAAATAATATATGCGTGGATCGGATGTTTTGTCCATAGCATAGTTTTTTTTTTAATATAAACTGCGAGCTATGTGCGTATAACGACAGTTATGGCGTATACTGGAAATTACTTTTTCATCAATCTTTGGGATCCTAGGCTTTTGAAAGAACTAAAGAAAAGTCTTCTTAATACTTCATCCCCAGTTAAAACCCGGCCAGCGATTTCTAGAGCATCGTCCCCATAATTCCTCATAATGTACTTAATATGTTGTACGTTGAAGTATTTGAAACAACAAGGCTGCAGCGTGCCAGCATGTAGTACATCAGAGCTGGCGTAAATAACCAACACGATTAGATATGCGCCGCCGCGCTGCTGCGCTCGTAAAAATACTACCCGCACTGATATTAAACCAGGGCTGTTCTCAATACTTGAGGATTTTTTTCTGTTTTATTCTAGTCGGGGAGAATTTATAAGAATTTTTGAGCGGTANCATTTCATATGGTAGGTACATGACAAATATGAATAGTTCTTGTTTCGTTATCTGATCGAATATTAAGAAAAGTAGAACTTTTAAACGTAAAATGGCTTAGATAAATGTTTATTAGGAAATGAACAAAAGAGGGATTCCTTTCTGACAAAACTGAAAGAAAGCGAAGGTTTCATTCAAAATACGAGCGGGTTTAACATCCCTACAGGATTTGGAGCCAAACTTCGCTTTTTTCATTCAACTGTTCAGCTACTTGCAAGCATCTTCACAGCGTATTCATCAAGATGGCGGCGGACGCCTGCTACCATCCCATTCATTACTGCCTCACTTCGCGCTACTTTTTGTCCAACAAACCGTGTGATAACTCCACGTATTCTTAATTAATCTTCATTGTACAAACTCGTACGTGTAGTACGTACCAGCGTGTTCTAAATCAAGTGGATTTACAGCGCGGTGCTGCTAATGGACAAAGTTGTGTTAATGGCACACAAATCACACAGTATCGGAGCCCCGGGAGCTTCGCCCCGCTATCGGACCGCGCTAATGTTCACTTAACTTTGTTACTGCTTGATTGATTAGGGTACAATGCGCTGTGAGCTGTCCACATAGTTCTTTTATGTGAACAACGAAATAGTTAGCAAGACTAATCTGTGGTCGCCGCGTGAACTCATGTGACTAACAAATAGAAAATGACAGGTGTAACTTGAGTTTGTCTAATATTACTTTCTGTTTCTTGCTGTTTTACCCAGCGGGAGCATTTCCCGCACCCGGATAAAATAAAACCTATGTATCCGGGGATAGTGTAGTAGCTTTCCAACAGTAAAATAGTTTTTAAATAGGTTCAGTAGTTTCGCAGACTACCTCTTTATAATATTAGCTTAAACTGTGCTATTCAACTCCCATGTAAGTACCTACGTATTATATTTTGTAAAAAAGGTTACATTAGAATAATGTAGATAAAGCTTAAAGGTACGAATCCGATAGATATTAAGCCCTGTAATGCCGGGAAAAGCTTTTCGAAAAAATCGAATTGAAGCTTTGTATTAATTGCTCGTATTTTTTCGATATCAAAAAGTTAGATAACAAACTCTTCTTCAGAGATAATAAGCTTGTTGGCAGCAATGGGAGAGTTAATATGCCGATGATAATAATATTTCTAGGTACTAATTTTATATCAAAATTAAGACGTTTTCTGTTTATTTTTCTACCATACTATATTTTATTTAACTACGATTATTCTTGTTCAAGTTAATAGGATAAATCTGAAACAATTTGATAATAAGACACGCGTTCGAATTAATAACACGGTTAAATATTTTTTAAGATCTGAAAAATAAGTAAAATAAAACGAAATGGGCTAAAGGTTTATTACAAGTTTTTCCTCTCGACGGCAAGGAAAAAAAATAAGAAAGTTTCCTTGAATACTAATAGGGAAATCGTATTTCCTGCCTAGGCATCGCCGCGAGATGTCTTTCCAAATAAACATAATAAACTATTTTTGTCGCTAGAGGTCTAATAACGCAAAACTGATACTTTTGCAGAATAAACATGGAGCTGTATAGTGTTTTCTTTATGTACGATTTTGTACACAAAGAAATTATTTCTTGTTCAACTACATCTCCTGGTCTGATATAATCTAAATTAATTTATGTGTTTTGGGAGTTTCAGAATCAAAATATGCTGTAAAAATTACCCAGTTGCTGTAAATAAATAAAATAATATATGCGTGGATCGGATGTTTTGTCCATAGCATAGTTTTTTTTTTAATATAAACTGCGAGCTATGTGCGTATAACGACAGTTATGGCGTATACTGGAAATTACTTTTTCATCAATCTTTGGGATCCTAGGCTTTTGAAAGAACTAAAGAAAAGTCTTCTTAATACTTCATCCCCAGTTAAAACCCGGCCAGCGATTTCTAGAGCATCGTCCCCATAATTCCTCATAATGTACTTAATATGTTGTACGTTGAAGTATTTGAAACAACAAGGCTGCAGCGTGCCAGCATGTAGTACATCAGAGCTGGCGTAAATAACCAACACGATTAGATATGCGCCGCCGCGCTGCTGCGCTCGTAAAAATACTACCCGCACTGATATTAAACCAGGGCTGTTCTCAATACTTGAGGATTTTTTTCTGTTTTATTCTAGTCGGGGAGAATTTATAAGAATTTTTGAGCGGTATAGATTAGATTAGATTAGATTAGATTCTTTTATTCGCATAAAACATGGTATATAAAGGTGTTACATTATTACAAAGAAAGGTAAGATCATACATGTTTTGCTTATATCTACAGCATGCGAAATTATATATCTAATAGTTAGAAGATATACTTTTCAGTTGAATCCTATACCGAAGTAGAAGAGTCGTTTAATGCACCTTGCATCATCTTACTTGTCCTATTACATGGAAATAAATACGATGCGTTCGCTTCATTTGCTTGCTCCGTTCATAGCAGTCTTTCTACGCAAATTGTCTCGAAGGAGGGTCACTTGAACACATTGCAAATTTAGCGAATAAAAGCATAACGCGTTCTGCCGGATCAGTCCTCTTAAACGGGTATGCAATCTTATATCTTTAGACCAATCCAAAAATATAGATCAAAGTCACTCATAAATATTGCTGCACACAACCTCTAAGTTTTTCAAGCAGTAATTCAGTAAATAATGAAATAAATCGCGTTGTCGTCGCAACGCGCCGTCACGCGCGGCTCATTCGTAACGTCTGGAGCGCGTATTAGCAATTCCTCATGGCGCGCCATCCATCACCGCTCGCATATCATTCATTAACATTTTACGTCGTTGTAAGGCGCCGGTGGATGCCGTGCTTGTGGCGAGGGTCACGACAATGTTGCCCTCAGTTCCACTCCAGGCTTGCAGTCGTAAAAGTTACTTCATGTAGATGTGAGGATGCGGTATAAGTGGAGTCTGTAGTCATACAGGATGAATAAGTTTTACATAATGTCTGGCATGGAGTTCTTTATTATGCTATGTATGTACAAGTAGTCATAAGCAACGAAACAACTTACTAAGGTTTGAGGTTTAATTTTCTTCATCGAATTCCTTGTGATGGTATGTAGGCTGAAATAATATCTTAATTCTACATTGAGACATTAGAAAGTCGTGACAGATTAATATGAATTTCGTATTTTTGCATAGTTCTACGACATATTTTTTTTCACTCTCATAGGCACTCCGGTTTTGGTATCGACTACTTTTATTTGATGACCGAGCAAGCATAAATGTACATGTATAAAGTGCAACTGACTGTCTTAAAGTCATGATTTTCTCTTTGGGAAAGACATTAAACGTAAGTCTGCTAAGTCTTTTGGCAAGCAAGATGTCGCGACACCTGAAGATTCTAATATTTTTTGTGTTATCTACGGTTTAATTAAGTATCATCTTTTTCATCCGATCTCATATTATGCGATGAGGATAAATTTTTTGATGCGCTATATTAGGTTTAAGCTGTGTATATAAGATTAGTTTTAGTTAAAGTAATAAATGTAAATATAATGTACTTTTATTTGGGGATGGAGTTATCAAAATGTTTCGTTAACGTCAATGTTCAATGTATTAAACTTAATTAATTCACGTCATGGCAATATTCGATCATATCTTCACCATCGGAAATTAATTTATAAATATTTACGTCTGTTAAAATAATTTCTTTCTAATTCCGTAACCGGGGGCACTACTTTGTACCCACGACGTTAAATAGTTTTATTTCAAAAGCAATCGCAAGTCGAACAGTGCACTTTTAATACAATATGACTAGAGTACTATAGATCAGATGATGAGACTAGCTCTGCCCCTAGGCATGCACCGCAAGTCGATCGAGGCGGCGCGGCACCTGAAGGAGTCAGGGTCGGAGCGCGAGGGCTCCGAGGCAGAGCCCGAGCGACCCACCTCCGCCTCCTCGCACCATCACGACAACCATGATGCTCAGGTGAGGTTCTGCTCTCGTTATTATGTCATAACGGTTTCTGCCAGATGGAACTACTTCTCGCTTTATAGGTAAAATTAAATGTTATTCTGATTGGTAAGCTGTAGGGTATGAGTTTATGACTGCCGAAGTTCATCAAAATTCATTCGGTAGTTTTTGCTTCGGTATAATACTAGCGATAGCTTTTACCCTTTCAGATAGAAGNGCCGCGCTGCTGCGCTCGTAAAAATACTACCCGCACTGATATTAAACCAGGGCTGTTCTCAATACTTGAGGATTTTTTTCTGTTTTATTCTAGTCGGGGAGAATTTATAAGAATTTTTGAGCGGTATAGATTAGATTAGATTAGATTAGATTCTTTTATTCGCATAAAACATGGTATATAAAGGTGTTACATTATTACAAAGAAAGGTAAGATCATACATGTTTTGCTTATATCTACAGCATGCGAAATTATATATCTAATAGTTAGAAGATATACTTTTCAGTTGAATCCTATACCGAAGTAGAAGAGTCGTTTAATGCACCTTGCATCATCTTACTTGTCCTATTACATGGAAATAAATACGATGCGTTCGCTTCATTTGCTTGCTCCGTTCATAGCAGTCTTTCTACGCAAATTGTCTCGAAGGAGGGTCACTTGAACACATTGCAAATTTAGCGAATAAAAGCATAACGCGTTCTGCCGGATCAGTCCTCTTAAACGGGTATGCAATCTTATATCTTTAGACCAATCCAAAAATATAGATCAAAGTCACTCATAAATATTGCTGCACACAACCTCTAAGTTTTTCAAGCAGTAATTCAGTAAATAATGAAATAAATCGCGTTGTCGTCGCAACGCGCCGTCACGCGCGGCTCATTCGTAACGTCTGGAGCGCGTATTAGCAATTCCTCATGGCGCGCCATCCATCACCGCTCGCATATCATTCATTAACATTTTACGTCGTTGTAAGGCGCCGGTGGATGCCGTGCTTGTGGCGAGGGTCACGACAATGTTGCCCTCAGTTCCACTCCAGGCTTGCAGTCGTAAAAGTTACTTCATGTAGATGTGAGGATGCGGTATAAGTGGAGTCTGTAGTCATACAGGATGAATAAGTTTTACATAATGTCTGGCATGGAGTTCTTTATTATGCTATGTATGTACAAGTAGTCATAAGCAACGAAACAACTTACTAAGGTTTGAGGTTTAATTTTCTTCATCGAATTCCTTGTGATGGTATGTAGGCTGAAATAATATCTTAATTCTACATTGAGACATTAGAAAGTCGTGACAGATTAATATGAATTTCGTATTTTTGCATAGTTCTACGACATATTTTTTTTCACTCTCATAGGCACTCCGGTTTTGGTATCGACTACTTTTATTTGATGACCGAGCAAGCATAAATGTACATGTATAAAGTGCAACTGACTGTCTTAAAGTCATGATTTTCTCTTTGGGAAAGACATTAAACGTAAGTCTGCTAAGTCTTTTGGCAAGCAAGATGTCGCGACACCTGAAGATTCTAATATTTTTTGTGTTATCTACGGTTTAATTAAGTATCATCTTTTTCATCCGATCTCATATTATGCGATGAGGATAAATTTTTTGATGCGCTATATTAGGTTTAAGCTGTGTATATAAGATTAGTTTTAGTTAAAGTAATAAATGTAAATATAATGTACTTTTATTTGGGGATGGAGTTATCAAAATGTTTCGTTAACGTCAATGTTCAATGTATTAAACTTAATTAATTCACGTCATGGCAATATTCGATCATATCTTCACCATCGGAAATTAATTTATAAATATTTACGTCTGTTAAAATAATTTCTTTCTAATTCCGTAACCGGGGGCACTACTTTGTACCCACGACGTTAAATAGTTTTATTTCAAAAGCAATCGCAAGTCGAACAGTGCACTTTTAATACAATATGACTAGAGTACTATAGATCAGATGATGAGACTAGCTCTGCCCCTAGGCATGCACCGCAAGTCGATCGAGGCGGCGCGGCACCTGAAGGAGTCAGGGTCGGAGCGCGAGGGCTCCGAGGCAGAGCCCGAGCGACCCACCTCCGCCTCCTCGCACCATCACGACAACCATGATGCTCAGGTGAGGTTCTGCTCTCGTTATTATGTCATAACGGTTTCTGCCAGATGGAACTACTTCTCGCTTTATAGGTAAAATTAAATGTTATTCTGATTGGTAAGCTGTAGGGTATGAGTTTATGACTGCCGAAGTTCATCAAAATTCATTCGGTAGTTTTTGCTTCGGTATAATACTAGCGATAGCTTTTACCCTTTCAGATAGAAGAAATAGAAGAGAATGGAAGAAGAAAACATACTGCGCCGACCCCAAATAGATTGGGATAAGGGCAGGGAGATATATATATAGCTTTTACCCTTTCCTAATCTGTGCTTTTACATTCAGCATCGTAACTACATTAAATATATTAAAACGTTACGTATTTCAGATATTTGAAACAAACCTATCAATGTGAATTGACACTTTAATTTCAAAGAAATCAATGATTATATTGCCGTTTTTGATAGCAGTGTAATTATTTTGAATTTTAAAAGCTATACAAATAAAACAGCGGTACCCCACGTCAGCCCACATGCATCCAAGCACTAACGTGCAGTTCCCCACGCAGGCACAGAGCTCGCCAGCCAGCTCGACGACAGCGTCGTCGTCGGCAAAGGGGCGCGCGTCGCCCGAGGCGGGCCGCGAGCTGTACGAGGACGCCGAGGCCTTCCGCAACAACAGCATCGCCTGCCTGCGCGCCAAGGCGCAGGAGCACCAGGCCAGGATACTCAACCACAACATGCTGCTGCAGGTGAGCTCTCAACTCATACTACTACGAGATAAGTCATCGTTTGTTGTTAGGTGGTATGGGAGCTGTTTTGGTAATGTGCTTTGGTTTATGCCCTATTCTGTTTCTCATTTGAAAGGCTAGGTAGCTTATACATATATGCACGTACCTACCTACTCGTTCGTAGTTTCTTTCTGTCTAAAGAATTTCTGTTTCTTAGTTACTTTTTACCGGATCATAATTTACTCAAATTTTCAATTTCGTTCTTTGATAATACTTAGGACAATTTTTAACGAAAGTCCAGCTTTTCTATCATTGTCAACCGTTAATAACTCTCAAAAATTACTTTGACTGCGTACTGATGAAGTGTTCACATTACCTGTGTCGTAGCTGCAGTACTTACGAGCAGGGTGTGGGTTGCAGGTGCGGGGGCCGCGCGCCGGCAGCGCGGAGGAGGAGGGCCCCGCCGACATCGACGTCGGCACCGAGGCGCCGCCGCCCGCGCACCACCAGCTCGCGCACCTCTACTGACCGACACCGGCTCAGGAACACCTCTAAGCTCCTGCGAGCCGGCGAGCCTTCAGCAAGCTGCATCAAGCTACTACTCATGATCAGAACAGTTTGAGTGAGTACAATGTGAGTGCCAGTGGTTCCGTGGTAGGGAAGTGCGTATCACGCGTGTAATTATGTACATTAGTAGTCCCGTCTCGTGCAATACCTAGTTAAGTATTTATCTGTGTAGCCCGAATGCAATGTATAAAGTTCCCCAGCTTAGATTTAATGTGATGCGAGGTGGTGAACTGGGCTTAAGTAATTGAGATCAGCTAAACGCTACAATGGTAGCTAAGAATTTTGGGTACTATTAGAAAGGCCACATGTCTAAAGACATCGAATGTCATGCTCATTGGACTTGCTTAGTTTCTGATTAACATGAACCCTCGATCCTCAGTTCACCAGCTCGCATGCCCTCAATAATATTGTATGATGACTCCTTAATATTACTTAGATATATTTGTGCGTAGTGTAAGTTTGTCGGAGGCAAGGAAAAGACTATGTAAATCAACTAGCTATAACTAAACGTGTCTAAGTTCAAACTGTCGTTACTTTATATCGGCTATGATATCTGTTAGTACAATTGGATATAATATACATGTTTATTTATTTATTTGAACAGTTGTGTTGCTTGCCTGGATTTATTAGCTATTCTTCATTTATTAAGAAAATTTGTAAATAATTATGAAAATACGATCAATTTGCTCCACTACTTTAATTTTTCAATGACTTACAATATATCGACTGTGTGATTTACCTTTTATAATTAAATCCAGTGACAAAATCTAGTACATCTAGGTGAGAAGCACTCACCTCTGTAAGTAGTAATGTGTACAACGAAAGTGAACCCCGGTGTCATCACTAGTTCTGTCGTGTCGATGGCACGTGACTTACTTTATTGTCTATTTATATTGGCTATAAATGTATACAGCGAGTTCTAGAACATTCAAGAATCCAGTCATCTATAAGAAGGCACAAAAATAATAATTGCTACATACCTACTTTCCTTAGATTCGAATGCAATGGATCAACACCAGCCTGCTTGATTGATATGGTCTCCATGTGTTCAGGACTCGCTAATGAATCGAATGAACATCGAAAACATTCCATGAAGACTATAATATCTATATTTTCTTAATAATTATTATATCTGTAGCTCTGTACCTAAGTGTTCTTCATTAGTATGTTCTTCTAAACTATTTTAAAAGGCCTTCCGAAAAGAGTGAACTACTTAAAAACTTTCCTCTCAATATCCAATACTTTTGTTAAGTCTAAATACTTAATTATGTTTTGTCTAAATCATACATGAGTCGATTGTTTTAATATTAAAATTCTATCGACTGCAACAGCCATGTCTATCGCTCGAGAATGCGCCTACATTAAAACTCATAGCAATCACCTCGAAGAACATGCTCTATACTGTAAAAAATAAATCTGTCAGTGATAGGATTTATATGAACACTTATAAAAAACTGCTGTAATTTATAGTGTTCAAAGTCTTGACTTTATTGAAGTGTAATTAGTTTTTCGTATATTCCAAAAAGAGAGTTCCACTGAAACCAATAATAGAAATTACTTATTGTTTAACTCAGGTTAACCAATAAAGAAAATTACAAAAACCAAGATGTAACTAGGCTGGGCAGATATTAGGCTTACAGCCTAACTAATATAGGTCCACAGCCCAACGTCATATTGACGTGCTACGTTCACGTATCGACATCGACACGTTTTCATAAGTTATAAATAAAATAAATTTAGAAGCAAGTATCGTTGCTGCTGTACTTACGCATAGAGTTGTAATATATTTATTGATATTAAACAAATCTAAAGCAACTTAAGTAATGTGAAACTCATCGTAATTCAAGTTGTTCCGATGAATAAACATGTATAAATTATATTTTGGTGGTTTTATTTCTTTCTTACCTTTGCGTATGCGCATCGAATTGAAAAGTTAGGTCAAAGAACGGCCAGTAACTGATAACAGTTTCTCTTTACTCATTAAAGCGATTACGATCTTGATAATTAACTTTTTATCTAAAGAACAAGGTAAGTGTGGTTAAAAAATAAAACAAGATATATAGCAAAACAAAGCCATGAACTAGCAAATTTAATAAATATAGCTGTCGTACAATCGTACACAATATACTTCACAATAGCTTATTATAAGTACACTTAAGTAACTGTACCTTCTGGTTATCAGAGTATAGTATACACGGTGTATAAGACTTTACCTTACATTTAGAATATATTAAATCATTTTATCCTGTTAATGAAGTACAAAGAGAAAGAGCTCGTTGGTACAAGTAAGTGATTTACTAATTATTTTCCAAACGATCACCGTGTATACTCAAGTATATAAAAATCTCGTCTGTGTAAATAGAACATCTTTCATATTGGCACATTGAAGACAAAATGAGGGGATACTGAACAAATTATGCACCATTTTCAATTACTTACAATAAAATATAGAACGTAGTTACTTATATATTTTGTAAGACACGTTTTTGGACGTTTTATATGTATAGAGAAAATTTAATTCAATTTGTTCATTACTATATATAATATATTTGTTTCATTCTTCATTAGTTTTTTGCTTAATATTTTTCAAAATTAAGTTATATTTTGAACACAAAATATATTGTTCGTTATATTCTATTTTTATTACTCAGAGAACTTTCATATATTATGTAAATACGTCAAAAACTTTGCAGCAATAGTTAAGGAGCACTTACTCAAAATTGACTGTAACTACATACAGAAAGACTTGTACTAAAATTATGAAACTGAAACGCCTTGGCAATGCAAATTATCAAAAGTAGCATATTTTACTAATATTGAACATACAACGTATTATTTATTATCTAGGAGGTCCATTAAACACTACTGTGGCTATATAATAAGAAATAACTACGGTATATGAGATCCATGCTTTACATTGCATAAAACCATGGCGTTCCAAGTCACTTATATTTTTATTTCTAGGTATATTGTTATATAGTTTATTTAATCATGACATGAAATACATTCAGGCACATTATATTATTATCATAAGTAAGATTTTTAACGTGAAAGTGGAATTGAAGAAGAGTTACTTTCCGAACCGGCAAATATTCAAGTTTTGCTAAAAAACTATTAATAAAGTACAAAATGTATTTGTTTCAAACATTTGACTAGAAATGCTTACGGTTTCGTCCACGTAATTTGGAATATTTTTTTCATTTTTAAGGATAATTACAAAGTATATGAATCGATATATAAATATTTATTAATTTGCCACTGTGGCACCCTATGCCACATCATAAATATTTTTGAAATAACATCAAGTAAAATTGTTGGCCCTTTAAACAGTTGAACTCGGAAATATACTTAAAGTATAACCTACAGATTATTATTATTAGACACTACAGTAAAATATCTAAGCTTTCAAAAGTGGGTGCACAATGCGATCGCATAACATACTTAGTTGTTTTCGACTTGTAACACCTAGGAGAGCAACCACATAGTGGACGATAGTTTTAGCTACTTTGTAATGCAGAGGTTTTTAACCGACTTCCCAAAAAAGAGGCTCTCAATTCATCGGAATCTTCTTTTTCTCCAAATTGGGAATTATAAAATTATCGGTGGGTAAATTCAAAAAACAACAAAATATATACTAACATAAAATCAATGTGTATGTTCAACAAAAACGATTAATTCTGGCAACGAATTTTCAACAAAAAATGTTATGCGACCGCTGGCCCCTGACTTAATTAATAATGTTATACTTAACCTAAGCCCCGCTGCATACTATAAATGCAGTTGTCTTAATATAAAACAAAAGGAAAAACTCGCTGTCGTTCCGCAACTAAATTCCTCACACAAGCCTGTCACCCGTTGACACCTAGAATTGGTTTCTGCGCAGCTACTTGCGCAGTGTCCCGTGAAGACAAAAAGTTTTAACAGAACTATACATCAAAACAAATAAAATATATATCTGAACTGACACAACGAACAATACATATAAATTCATTCGAGCCTCGTAACCTTGTCTGACATTCCGTTTCACGCTAAAATGACATCATCAGTTTGGGTTTAATGAACAGCACAATAAATTATTTCGTCCTTTTAAATTAAGAATTATTTTTTTCAAATCGATGTGTCAATTTAATTTTGGGGTCAAATAAGTAGGTTCCTATGGATTTTCCATAAAATATATTTGTTGTATATTAACATTAAGGTAGGTTGTATGCAGCAGGGTGACACAAACACAGTATACAATATCAACACTTATGTAACTACCACATAGACTAACAGACACTTTGTTCCAGCTACAGTAAAGTATAATAAGTAGAAAATAATATAATTATCAATATTTGATTTAGCACTTCTGTTTATTAGTATCATTTATTTTAGGCAAAAGTTAAGTTTGCAGCACTTTAAGAATTTTTTTTTTTTGTAAATATTTTTATAAAACAATATTTTGTATGATTTCAATCGATCTTCGATTCGAATCGATTCTTGCTTCTTTGTGCAACTCACAACATAGACGCAATTTATAAGAAATATTTGGCAAAGATGAATTTATGGCCACTAAAGACACCCAGTACCTAAAATAAGATTATTCAATAAAATAAGGCGCAATGTTAAAATCCCTTCTTTGACAGTTAAGTAAAAAAAATCTAGCACTATAATGCACAGCAGTTGCGCCATTGAATAAATTTATACCATACATATAATGTGTGATTAGATGGCGATTAAAAGCACAATTAATAGTGACTTTGTACTGAACGTAGATCAGAGTAGACAGCGCGTGCACATCTGATAAGCAAACGACTCCATCTTGTGACGTCATCCGCCCTTAACAGTAATCTTATAGCAAATCGTGTTTGAAAAGAACAAATCATACAATCTGACCAGGACATTCTCATCACGTCAGGGGTTTAGTAGACGGACTTGTTGGGTCCCTCCATGTCTTCAGCGCTCTTCAGCATCAGGTAGTAGCTGTTCACGCAAAGGATGCAGTACGCCATCACACCTGGAACGTACAGGAGTTAATGAGTTATCAAACATCTAAGAAATATTATAAGTGCCTGCTGGGGTGCTTGTTCCACCATTTCTTCTTCGTAGAGAAAACACACAATCTTTTATCTTTATCCGACTTTTTTTTGACTAACTATATTCCTAGTGAGATAGTAATGAATCGCTTTCGCATAACTATGTTACGGTATATAATTATATCCCTAGGGATATAACTATTTTACGGCTTTATCTATCTTACTGCGACACCTACATAAAATTCGGGTGTCACTTATCGCGAAGTCAGCCTAGTCTAGCTAGACGATTATTTCGTACCTATATGGTTTACCCAAAGTATTTTTATTACTTCACTTTTGAATAATATCCTCATAATATCATGCGTTATTTATAAAACTATGGTCGTGTATTGGTTTATTAGTTTTTCCTTATGCATACTACCGCTCAATAAACCATTAATATTTGATTTCTTTATCGGTAATTCATTATAACGCTGGTTAATTAGAATAATATTCGGACACAGACCGCTGGAGATTAATTTGTTTTTCGGAACCATTATTATTTTCCTCCATATATTCCATTGCATAAATCAGTAGGCACTTCCAAGAAATAAATCTTCATCTTGAAGGTACATCTAAAAGATAAATAAATTCTTCTTCCCTACACAGAGATAAAATTAAAGCGCATTAAACAATGCAGGCCTTATCGTCACTACAATTACATTTACATTTAAAAGTGTTTGTGCAGTAAGTTGGAAGCTATTGGCAGTAATGAATTTCTTTGTCTAATGCCTTTAGTTCACTTGCATTCAAAATTGAAAATTAGTAAATCAAGAACCCTTAAGACTATGTTTAGCCGAATTCAAAAAATAGATCCTCAGTATGAACTGTATTGTTTGTGCGCGATTATCTCCCGTTTGGCTGAACCGGTTTTGATGCGGTTTTCATATATCGTATTTGTCAGATTTAAGAAAAGTTTTAAAGGACATGTAGTGAATGTAGATAGGTTAATTTCACCTTCAATTTCTGGACTGATTCGAATGATTGAATAAACGGTAAAAAAAATGATATTTGTTCGGTGAGGAAGGTGACCCCGAGACATGGGTTGATGGCTGATCTCCTAAATAATAATAAGCTCTGCATTGAAACTAGTTTTGTTTCTCATTTGCTAGTACTATCTATTTTTAGAATGTATTATTCATTTGTCTGTTTTATTTTGTTGTGAATGAAACAAAACCGATTTTGTGTCGCTCATATTATTCATCATATTGTATTCGAGTTTGTGTAGAAAATAGTAAGTACTTACTTTCTTATAGTAACTAGGTACTAGCTACTACTCAGAGTGAGGCAATAGTAAAAGAATTTTCCAAATGGGCTCAGTAGCTTCGGAAGCCGATTAGGATATAAAAAAAAACTAATATTTTTAGGGTTCCCAAAGTGTCCAAAAGATAAAACAGGATTCTATTATTATTAAAACTTCACCCGTCCGTCTGTCACCAGGCTGTCTCATAAACCATGATAACTAAAGAGTTTTTCACATATTTTTTGCCGATTTCTGTTGCCGTTTTAGCAACAAACACTAAAAACTATAGAGATAAAAAATAATTTTTGGCTTTCACACAAGAAATGTGATTTTTTTTACGGAACCCTTCATGCGGGAGTCCGACTCGCATTTGACGGGTTTTTTGTCACTTACCGAAGAACACCACTCCCTCGAGGAAGGAGAGGAAGATGTCGGAGCCGGAGCCGGACAGCCCGTGCAGCGCCGCCAGCACCACCACGCTCGCCAGCGCCGCGCACATCAGCACCGACATCACCCACACCCACACGCGGATGCCAGCTGTGCTGCGCTGGAAACACGATCATATATTGTTAGTTATACCTCCATTTGGTCTAGTATGTTTATTTTTAATTTAGAGCCAGCAAAAAGAGCAGCTCGTGGCTAAATAGGTACCTTACAGTCGCATAGAGCCATCGATAGTAAGGTAAAGAGTAAAGCTTGCGGTCGACCCGTGGAAACGACACATTACCGTCTTTATGGCAAGACGGTACCCATTAGCCATCGAGTTGATCCAAGTTTCAGAAGACACGTTAAAACAGACACGTATCTATACATATAATAAAATTGTAGACAGAGCTGTGTCTTTACATTGAATATTTTTTCGAAAAAAATAGTGTTATGCATTATTTGTATGCTACTGAAGCCAAAATTTTTGTCGGTTTGTCTATTATCTGTTTGTCTGTTCGCGATGGAATCAAAAACGGTTGAACCGATTTGAAAAATTCTTTCACTGTTGGGAAGCTACACTATCCGCGGGTAACATAGACTATATTTTATCCGGGAACGGCAAGTCGTTCCCACGGGACGCGAGTAAAACCGCGGTAATATGAAAGCTCACTGATTAACAATGAAATCTCTAACTAAAAACTATAACACCTGCCAACTTGAAAATTGGCAGGTAGGTTCCTCATAGGATGTAAAAATACTCTAAGAAACGATTTTTGGAAATTCCACCCCTAAGGCGTAAAAAAGGGGTTTGGTAGTTTGTATGGAAGTCCAATGATTTTTGAAGTAAGAGACATGAAATTTTGCAGATAGGTCCGTTATAGGGTGTAAAAATTATTTAAGAATGGATTTTATGAAAATCTACCCCTAGGGGTGTAAAACGGGGGTTGGGAGTTTGTATCGAAGTCCTATATTTTTGAAGTAAGAGACATGAAATTTAGCAGATAGATCCGTTATAGGGTGTAGAAATTATTGAAGAACGTATTTTACGAAAANGCAGGTAGGTTCCTCATAGGGTGTAAAAATACTCTAAGAAACGATTTTTGGAAATTCCACCCCTAAGGGGTAAAAAAGGGGTTTGGTAGTTTGTATGGAAGTCCAATGATTTTTGAAGTAAGAGACATGAAATTTAGCAGATAGGTCCGTTATAGGGTGTAAAAATTATTTAAGAATGGATTTTATGAAAATCTACCCCTAGGGGTGTAAAACGGGGGTTGGGAGTTTGTATCGAAGTCCTATATTTTTGAAGTAAGAGACATGAAATTTAGCAGATAGATCCGTTATAGGGTGTAGAAATTATTGAAGAACGTATTTTACGAAAATCAGGCCCTAGGGGTGTAAAACGGGGGTTGGTAGTTTGTATCGAAATCCTATGTTTTTGAAGTAAGAGACATGAAATTTAGCAGATAGGTCCGTCATAGGGTGTAGACATTATCTATCGGATTTTACCAAAATCTACCTCTAGGAGTGTAAAACAGGGGTTGAAAGTTTGTATGGAAGTAATTCGTTATTGAAGTGTTGGTTTTTTTGTTTGTACACGCTAATCCGTCCAGTAGTTCAGAACTACTGAACGGATTTGAATGATTCTTTCAGTAAAAGTGACATTTTAGTAAAAGTTGTTTGACTTACAAAAATGAGAGATCTGAAACGTCTCGAATCGTCTCGCGCAACCAGTTTTTTCCCCAGACTCCTAAAATTCGACATCAGACGTTCCAGATCTTTGATTTTGACGACCCATTGTCGCTGGCATAAGCGACATGGTCCGCGTACGAAGTTGCGGGCAGAAGCTAGTAATTAATAAAACTCGCACAATAAATACATATTATTATAATCATTGTTGTCGAAGTTTTTCCCAAGACGCATAAAATGGAGGAAACAGGAAACTAATAAATAAACTACACTTAACTACCTACTCAATCTTACACGATAAAACGTTAGTTCAACCTACCGACCCAATTAAATGATTCATTGATACCGGACCTATTAATCTATCGACTGGCAAGCCCGCTCTGGATGATCTCGATACCAACACTATACAAACATATACATAGGTCCCTGAACTAGCTTCCACCAGCGGTTTCACCCGCGTCCTATGGATGCGCCCGGATAAAAAGGAAATTAAGACTATAAATACTTTGATTTCAACTTGCTAAGAATAGTATGATGAAGTCAAGTCTTCGCAATTAGAAATAGTCTTTGTAACACAACTATCACAAATATATTTATGGTAATAAGAACTTTTATGGCTACGTATACTTTTATTCTTACCAGATATTTCAGATATTACTGCCAAATATTGTAAACATTTACGTTAGGCTTTGTCCCAGTGTTTATCTTGTATCTGACAAAAATAGCCACATTACCTTCCTTCATTAACTTAAAACACTCACCTTAATAACAGAGCCGATGAGTGTCAGAGCCAAAACAACGTGCACGACAGTGACCACAGCAATAGTGACGGCGATCTTGTACCACGTGGAGTACAATCCGTCGCCAGCGTCCTCCGCCGTGCCCACGAATGCACGCAGGTTCTCCGCGAACACCGAGCAGAGGATCATCAGCACTAATGATACCAGCTGCAAAACAAAATGGATTTATTAAAACCTACCTTCCACCCACGGTTTCGCTAGTGTCGCGATCGAACTGCTTCCCGGACAGGGATCAAAAGTGTCTATATGTTATTCTGGTACAGAACCTATAGTACAGCTAAGTCTAAGCAAAATCCGTACAGTAGTTTTTGCGTGAAAGACTAACAACATACACACATCCGTACATACTTACATAAATCCTCAAAAATTTTCGCATTTATGATAATAGTAGGATAGTCTGAAAGACAGCACTTTTCGGAGGTCAAATATTATATGGAACAGACCTATGTGTTTTTAAAGCTGATAGCGGAGCTTTCATTTACGGTATCTATAAGATTTTCGTTATTGATTTCATTTGTTTGTAAAGAAGTGATATTGGCCACTGGCAATATTGTGTTATTCTCAGGAGAAGACAATCGGTGATCGTTTTCAAGGGAGACTAGAAATGTATTCAGTTAATACTGGGTGGTCCAATAAGAAACATCAAGCTCCAAATCTAGATTCCTATTGCTTAAGGGCACACGAAGATAACATCGTTCTATGAATGAAGAAAAAATATTTAGCGACTCCACTTCACCTTTTGGACCACTCGATATTGTCACTATCGTTCCTTTCTCCTTGTCTGCTACGATTACATAATCTCACATGACTTTGGAGAGTTTTGAATAAGGATCGCGCTCTTCGAAGCTCAAAAATAATCTAGCTACATTGAAACTAGTCCATAACCAATCCGTGGCCATAAACTGCCAAGCAGTGGCGTAGCGTGGCGGGGGCGGGGGGGGCGGCCCGCCCCGGGCGGCACGTTTTAGGGGGCGGCAAAATGTAAGAAAGGAAGAAAGAAACATTTACTTATTTATTATTTAATTATGTATTGTATAATCTTAAAGCAAAAAAAAAAATNGGGGGGGGCGGCCCGCCCCGGGCGGCACTTTTTAGGGGGCGGCAAATTGTAAGAAAGGAAGAAAGAAACATTTACTTATTTATTATTTAATTATGTATTGTATAATCTTCAAGCTAAAAAAAATTTCGCGCTCGCTTCGCTCGCGCATTTACAATCCTCAACTGTGTTTATCGTTTAAACATCAAACTAACAAAATCATAAGCGCCCGTTTCGTTCGCGCCTTTTAAATGCTCTCACTTCTTTTTTCTGTGTTTACCTTTTAGAGATAAAACTAGAAAAAAATTCACGCTCGCTTCGCTCGCGCCTTTTCAACGGTTTCGCTTAATTTTTTCTGTGTTTATCTTTTAGACACAAAACTTGTACTTTGTACATTCTGATAACAAACCGAAAAAATGGCGTATGCCGAAGCGCGTTGGGGCGGCAAGCATTCGATATAAAAACTAGTTTTACTACTATCCGAGTTTAATTACGAAAATGTATAAATTTGAAAAAAAAGAAATAACGTGGGTTACGAAATAGTTTTTCATGGAAAAGGGGTCGTGCCATGAAAAAGGTCGAACAACACTGCAGTCGAAGAGGGAGGAAAGTGTACCTTCTTGAAAAAATATTTTTTTCTTTCTCTCTGAAACAATATTTTGCTGTAGACATTGATGGTGCACTAAAAGAATTTGCTTTGAAAAATTAAAGATATAAATCTCCAATTAAACATGAAAGATTTTTTGGTCTCAAAATACTCCTAAGTTAAGAAGTATAT
>NWSH02000535.1:14114752-14135159 GCA_002382865.2 Heliothis virescens
TACTAGCTTTCCGCCCGCGGCTTCGCCCGCGTGGAATTCGGTTCGACACACAGCGCCATCTACAATCCATCCATCAAGCAAACAATATTTTTGTTTTCCCTCGGGAATATCTATTTTTTTCGGGATAAAAAGTACCCTATTATTTAATCCGGACTTCTAACTTTACGTCTGCAAAATTTCAAAGCAATCGGTTCAGTAGTTACGGCGTGAAAGCGGAACAAACAAACAAACAAACTCACTTTCCGATTTATAATATTAGTAAGGATAAGGATATGCAAATAATAAAACATATTTTCTTTCTTTCTAGTTCAGCACAATCTGGACCAAAATGTCTGTTTAATAAAAGTGAGTTACACTACAATCTTTGTGTTTGTTTAACAATTTATCTCGTGCGCATTTTGTGCGTTAATTAAATGATTTTATAATGAAAACAAAAACCAAAAGGTCGTGGGGACTACCTACGTAATTGCAGTTTAATGATTATTTTATCACTGTTATAACCAAACATAAAGCGTCTTTGTGACCAAAAGCAGTCTTCTGTTATCGGGAGCATGACAGATAAGCAATTAGAACGCACCTGAATGTTGAATACTATCTTATAATATTAATTGGCCTTCACAGATTCGGTAAAATACACAAAACTTGTCTTCAAACCACACCTCCAATTTGATTAATTCCAAAAGGAAGTTATCGAAACTAATTATTAATTAATTAATTAGAACTCAGTCTAGGTACTTGATTTTTTTCAGCATTCACAAGGTGTAAACAACACGACAGACATACTTGTAGACTTGCAACATATTTGGTGTTGATAACAGAATCAATCCACAATGCAATCCATCTCGATAACTCGTACTACATATTAATCGTGACACGTCACTCGGATTCGCCAAAACGAGTGCAGTTGCATTCGCAATTCGTCAGTTCCGTTTTACCTAGAGACCCACTTGCAAACTGGCGATTCGTGTGACTTCCTTATTAAGGAGTGACACTGTAATTTGTGACTGTCGGCTGGTAGAGCCCTTGCATCCTCACACTTGGTTTAGACGTCAGAAGTTATGTAACCACTAGACGATGCGTTGTAACGACCTTAACCTGTGCTAAGGCACGACCTTGCTGATAGGATGAGTAAACACTAACAAACTGCTGAGATGAATAAAGCTACGTTTTTTTTGTAAATCTTAAGATTTCACTTCCTTATCGCCTGGATTCTCCTTTGGTTGTCTGCCTTCGTAAGTAGGACTCCTCAATATCTTTCTATTTCTTTCAACTTCCTCCACTTATTTCCGTTAGGATAGAAGAAAACATGTTATAACATAATTTTATAAATCGATTAACTACTGGTCACTTAAACGTATAGTTTTTCCAAGTCATTGGCGCATGTGAGTCAGTAAACTGCCGTAACCTCACATATTGTACCTGTGCTTATCTCTAACTGAATACTGTAGGGAGAGCGCTTCAGTTTTTGCTCTTCAAAACTGTCCTGGATGAAAATATAATAGGTAGGTAAAACTGTGATTACTAAGAACTATGATTATCATTTTAGCAACACACCTACCTGTCTGTTGTATGTACCCAATGGAACAATGAAACAAATTAAATGTCAATGCAAAGTTACAACCGATTACTCATAAAAACAAAACTATTTACTGTCGCAAAAAATCCCGAAAACTGCAAACTCACGTTATAGCGTAAACGACATTTACAACTGAACATTTATAGTATGTGCAAAGATTATCACAGTCCTCATAATTGGTGCTCACACCCTACGTAGCAGATAGTGTGAGTTTAAGGGAATCTAATCAGTTCGCGAGTACCAGCGCCGGCGGCCACACGACACAAACGATTGTGATTTAATTATAATATTAATTCGATTAATTAAACTATAAGTATGTGCCTAAATGTGGACAACTGTTGTTGCTGCTTCAGCCTCGAGCTGGGCACCAAGATGATCGGCATTGTGTACACAGTTAGTATTCAAGTGTTGTTTAGTTAAACTCGACAGTTTATTTAATTCAGTGTTTATGTTTGTTATGAAGGAAGATCATTGTAATATAGTTGGTGTATGTAATGTTTTCATTAAAAAGATGTGTCTTTGACAGTATTTGGTATGTCCCTCAATGGATTTGGTATGAAGAATTAAATGTATGTTTTGTCCGAGTTAACTATGTAGACAGTCAGACTATTTAAAGCGATGATTAGCATAGGTACTTATAATGCAGTATATTATCTAGAAATAATTATGCTAAAGTAGCGCTAAAACTAGACGATGACTAATTAGCAAATTGACGTTTGAATGGGAAAATACAAATTTTCATTAAAAGCAGTTTTCTTTAGTCGCACTTTTTCCTTCAGTTGTATTCGCGAAATAAAGTACACACGAATAATCCGCGTTAATAGTGAAACACAAAATTATCGCACGTGATTTAATGCGCTACTTAGCCGTGCACAACAGATTAATAAAAGTAATTTATAAGTCGCCTCAAAACAAATACATAATTCACTATCTTCCGCCATCGGTTTCACCCGCTTCCAAAGGGAACTACTTCCTGTACCCAGATAAAAGTAGCCTATGTGAGATTCTGATATATAAGCTATATTATTGCCAAGTTTC
The DNA here is from genome assembly GCA_002382865.2 of Heliothis virescens. Classification (NCBI taxonomy): domain Eukaryota; kingdom Metazoa; phylum Arthropoda; class Insecta; order Lepidoptera; family Noctuidae; genus Heliothis; species Heliothis virescens. The sequence goes on from NWSH02000535.1 coordinate 14,117,367, forward strand.
ATCAAAATCCGTCCAGTCGTTTTTGCGTAAAAGAGTAACAAACATACATCCTCACAAAATTTCGCATTCATAATTAGCAGGAAGCAGGATAGTAGCATATTAGGATTAATCCCATAGTTAGCAGTAGGGGGGAAAATAAGTTAGATTAACTGTCGATAAACATTTACAATCGATAGTTAACTTCTTGGAACGTGAGTCAAGTACCTACAGATTGGAACCGAGTTTAACGCGAACACTGGAACCAGATAACAGTTATTGTTTGCGCAATTTTACAAGTAAACGGTATGCTATAAACAACAATAGCCATCATCAATATTTATAGATGTTATCGATAAAAATATACTCGTAAATTATAAAAATCGGGGACAATTGTTTAAAATATCAATAAGAAGCAAAATGAAGATGGTTTTCCTTGCAAACATCATGTTCAAGCTATTTCAAGAGTTTTAACCTTTGATGGTGTTCAATGGAAATAGTCAATCGCATTGGATCAGCCCATTTGAAACCGCTAATAGTGTGAAATAACTACATATTGCCAGGTTGATCGTAAACATGACCAAATATGGCTTTCATGGAAGTATAAGATGTCCTTTATAACTTCCTAGATTATTTTAAGTGCTGATCTCACACTTTCTGTTAACTGCGTAACTTGGTAATTAGATCATAAAACAACTCGATCACAAGTTAATTGCGACTTTAGTCTTAATCATTCTAATTGATTCACTAATAATCATAAATATCTTCATTCTTGTTTGTTAGATCTAACAATAATTCCTACCGAATCATGTAAACGAGCCGATTTTCAGTTTTCCTCTCACATTTCGAATCAAGTTGGTAATTAAGTCATGGAAATAATATTCCACTAAATTCACGAAATAATCATATCTAAGTATTGTTTACCCTGTAAAGCGTAACATACAGACATAGGCAAGTTACTATCTTAATATTATAAATTATTTTATAAGAGCGATAATATACAAGTAGCCAAGTTTTGAGCACCCTTAAATTTAAGTGCGATAGATAGCATTACTAAACTGTGGAAAGTATCAATAGATTGTAAACACGGTGTGCTGATAACCCGCTAATTACAAACGTTATTAACTACTTAGTGAATCACGTGTGCTACTAAGTAATAACTGCAGTCTCACTAGACCCTTAACCTTTGTACGAAGGTGATCTAGATTCTAGAAGGATCTAACTTCTGGTTTGTGCGAGGTTAGTAGGATTGTAAGCTTTATTTTGATTTTATTTACGCGGTAAGGAAAATCTATCTTTGTTTTATTGCTACATTCGTACCTACTGTGTTGGTTTATGTTTAAAAAAATGTTTCGTCTTCACACTTGTGAGGTGTGTTCTATGCAATAAGACGAAACTAGAGAATAACAAATAGGTGAGCTTCTCTCAAAAACGACTTCTATAGGGATTTAATAAAAATGTGAGAACAGGCATTAATTGAGCAATTCTTGACTTCTAGTAAGTAGCTGAAAATAGTCCTGATATGTTCTCAGTGCAATATTTTTTGCTTACATTACAGAACTTACATGTGAGCATGTGTTCTTAATAATGAACTCGGTCAACCAATATTGTTATAATTGAAACAATAGTTTTCCTAATGGAATGTCCGTTACTGAAAGCGTGATGTAATATTTGTATACGTTTGTTTCCACAATGACCCATAGAGATAATTAACTTTATAAAGAAGAACACTTCCTTATGATCTAATTCATTAAACAGCTCTTATTGTATGAACACTAAATAAACAAAACTACGTAAATACCTGTGTAATATAATGTACTGAGAGAGAGATAAAATTGAAGACAAAAAACTACTAAACGTGTTGCGTTTTGACTCTGCAATTTTATGTTTTTTTTATACGCATTAGACCAACTTCTGCAAAACAGCACAAGTATATATGGACCTTTCAGCCTATCATGATTTTTCAGAGGCACATACTCGTAATATAACTTGACTTTACAAAAATGACTTAGATATTTTGGCGTAAAATCGGTGAGAAAGTAGCTTAGAAGTAGAGATAGCAGACAAAGGATTTTTTTATCTATATCCGGGTACTGGAAATAATTCCCTCGGAACGTGGGCAAAAGCTCATTTCATATAAAACATTCAGACACCAACTGAACACTACTCTAGATTATAAACTAGACATCATACTGATAATCGAGTCCTTTACTCCTTATCCAATCTCAAACAAACACAATCTCATACAAACAACTGAAGTGCCAGTATACTGACCAGCTACTCTCACAGGCGCTGTCAGTATGTGCGGTGCTGGTGTACGCGCCCCTGGCCATCATGAGCGACTCCCTGCCGCAGACGAGGCTCATCTTCTACGCGACCCTGGCTGTACTGGCTGTTGTAGAGATATTTATAGGCAGCCTGCTTATACATGGGGCTTTTAAGGTAAGGACTTTAAAATCAAAGACAAAAGTTGCTTTTATAGGAATTTATACACAAAATCTGTTAGTTTAGGTTCTGCAGTAGAGACTTAAGGCTGGCTCCAAACTAACCGTTTCTTTTCTTTTCTTTTCCAACCAATTTTTTTGTTCTTACTAAAACAGAAACATAGGTCTGAAACTAGCCTAATTAGTGCATTAGGCAAGTGGTGGTTTTTCAGGTGATCAATTTTTTCTTGTCCATTTAACTAATTTCAAACTTTTATAGACATCTTAAAAAAAACATGCCAACCTTATACAGTTTAACATAATTGCATTCTTGTTTCATGGAAACAGAGTATTAACTAATTTGTTTATCTATACCAGATTGCATATCACAGATAAGTTTAAGTAGTATATTTAAAGGGCGCAATATTTTGCACAATCTCCATAATGTAGTAAGTATTCAGATTAAAAGAAGGCGTGGCAGTATGTTATCTCAAGTATTCGTAATCCGCGGCGGATTATGTTATTTGTTATGTATCGATCCTATAGGTATTCAACTATTTACAGAACTATGAATGAACACTGCTTTTGATGTTGTTGGTGTAGTGGTTGCCAACAAAACTGCTTTAGATATATAAAACCTATGGGATGTTCAAGCTTTGATTGAACCGATTCCTTGTATGTGTCTGTTACCTGCACACATACTGCAACTCTCATTATTAAAGATGATACAAGATATTTGTATGAATTAGTATCTCCATATTTTCATCAAACTCACATTATGTACATTCGTTGATATGAGAGTCAAGTCCATTTTTGCGAAAATATTACATTTTACAAACTTATCAAAGCCTTGTGGCTGAGTAGCTTGCATAAAGCAACCTTCAATACATCCCATCGATACCATTTTCCATGAGCTGATAAACTAATTCCTGAACCCCTGGTTTCCAGCGCAAGCCCCAGTTCACGTGGCCGTGGCTGGTGCTGGCGTGGTGGAAAGGGCTGGTGCTGCTGGTGCTGACGGTGGCCGGCATGGTGCTGCTCACCTTCAACCGCGACGTCGACACCATCACTGAAGCCAGCGCTGTTATATCTGTGTACTTCGTTTACTCAGGTTAGAAACTTTTTTGGGTTCACAAAAGGTTAAATGGGACTTCTGCTCTGACGCTGCAGGGAACCCTTCATGCGCCAGTCCGACTCGCACTTGGCCAAATGTTAAAATAGATGTTATAAGTTTGACCACTAAAGTGAGTGCCGGTCTGTGACACTATATGTAGATTTTAAAACGGATGAACCGATTTGGTTTGCGCTTTTTAGATGAAAGTTTGTTTTCTTGGAACATGGACATGATTCTAGCTTAGGTAGTGAAATTCTGACATCTTACGCCCCAGAGCAAAAAAGTATTTAATGATATCCCATCTCCTCATTACAATTTAAACAATAGTGTCCCCTTACCGCTTAGGAAACGGACTAATTTCTAAACATCTTTCACCATTGCTTAACCGCAGACACTCCAGGCGTGACACACTATTGCTAGTTGCTTGTACATTATTTTCTTCAGTACAACAATGTACAGATAAGAAAGGGCGACCACAATTACAATAGAAATGCAGGCAGCGTCACCATTTCACGGCATTTTCGAACGCACCGAGCATAAACTCTAACAATGAGCGGGCACTTAACTATTGTTACGATAAGACACTTCTTGGTGCAAGTGGAGGGGTTAATGAACTCGCGTAAATTAAAGTGTAGATTAAGTCCACAATTTAAGATGTTGTAAGGTTTTCGTAAACGAGGAACCCAAGATACAGCTGTTTTCAGTTAATCTTGTGATGTAAAAAAATAGCATTTTAGGGTTCCGTACCGAAAGGTAGAACAAAAAACTTGACCCTTTATTAAGACTTTGGAACTTTATTAAGGCTTTAAAACACAAAGGTTTTTTGCTTCCTAAGAGCCTATTTATAGCCTGATATCCTACGTTACTAGCTTCCACTAGCGATTTCCCCCGCGTCCCGTAGGAACTTCTGCGCGTATTCGGATGACTAGCGGTGGTAACATGACAGTAGCCTACAGCCTTCCTCGTAAATGAGATATTACTGAAAAAAAAATTTAAATTGCATCAGTATTTTCTGAGACACGTTCAAGTAAACAAACAAAAAAAGCAAACACTCATCATAATCAAAATCTAAAATAAAATTTGTGTTTTCCAGCCCTCCTGCTATACTTCGCGGTGGTGGTGAACAGCCGGAGACAGGAGCTGGTGCTGGAGAACTACTGGGCGAACAAGCACATGCTCAGGCACGCCAAGACGCAGTACTACTATGTGTAGGGAGAACATCGAATATAGACTAGGCTTACTGTTAATACTATTTATTTTTAATTAATTAAATTATATTTTTATAGGAAGCATTTTGTTTTTTATTTTAATTGAAAGAGCTTGAGAGGAATTTTATTCCCTGAAATCCGTGTTTATGCCACTGAATCATGATTGTAAGGACAAGGAAATTGATATAATATTTGCAGTAAAAATCTACCCAGGTATACTTTATTAATAGATGCCAGGCAAAATCCCCGTCCCCGTCTCGACACCGGTGGAGACGATGACTTGCGTAGGTTCGGCGACCCCCAAACAAGCCTACGCAGCGATTGTAGCCGCTAAAAAGCCTGTTGAGCCACAAAACTCGCAGGCTAGAATCGCGGGAAAAACAAAAGGGGGTAAGCGTAGCCGGTCGAAACCAAACCAGGTTTTGACAAGGCAGGGTCCAAAGGAAGACACGTGCGACAAGGATGGCTTCATTAAGGTGGAGAAGAGGAAGAAGAAGAAGCCTCCTTGTCGGAACCAGTGTGGTACTGCGCTGGCAGGACCCAACATGCTGCTGCGTCCAGCAACTCCGACGACGCTGCTGTACGTGTCCAGACTGCACCACTCCACGAAGGTTGAGGAGGTCGTGGAGTATCTGCGCGTCAAGACCAGCTGGACCTTGAGGGTGGAGAGGTTGGAGCCGAGTCACAAAACGAACTTTAAGTCGTTCGTGGTGCGTGTTCCAACACATTCTCTGGAAAAGTTCCTCAAGGAAGATTTCTGGCCGATGGGTGTTATGTACCGCCGATTTCGTGGCCAGCTACGTGACACCAGTCAGCGAAACACGACGCCGACACTTCGTGTACATTAGTTTTAAGAATGTTTATGTTTAATATGTATTTATAGTATGTTTAAGTTTTATATAAATATAGTATTGTATTTATTAATATGGGCCTTGATGCCTGAAATAAATGGATAAATAAATAAAAATAAATAAATAAAAATTAAATATTGATGACCTGGATGTGTCGAGTTGGATTCAGGGATCGAATTTTTTTAAGTGTCAAAGTTTTTGTTTTCAATTTTCGGTAATAACAGGTTCTTGACATAGCGTTGTCATATTCCAGTGTGCTTTATTATCACAGAGACCTTTTACATGCAACAATTTAATTACGTTAGAGAGAGGCAAGAGACATTAGGAAAATTACGTACACGCCGCCTAATCTCCTTCTTCCAAATGAAGACAGTTCACGTATTCCTATCAGCACCATCACCAGACAAAAGAACAAAGCTTCATTCATATACACGTTACGTCAAAGTTGCGCAGACGTGGAAACAATTAAAGCGCGTCGTGTGCGCATGCGCGGCGCGCGGAAAATTGCGCGCTTTTCACCACAATGGCGGTCTGAACACAATATATTATAAATATAAGACAACGCGGGTGATGCACAGAAAGTTGTGATATGTAGTGCGTGCAGTATGGTGAGTAAGTGCACATTTATTTTTATTCAGATTATTAATTTCCAACATTAAAATAGAACCAAAGAAACAATAGTGCTGGCCATACGACAAATGATTTGGCTTGCGGTGGTTAAGGCTGTGTTTCCACCAGAGTACGAGAATGCCTAGCGAAGGATGTTTTTGTAAATAACCAATAGAATCGCTTCATTAATCTCTCCTGGGTCAGCACAGCTCTGGTGAAGCGATTCTATTGGTTCTTTACAAACACATCCCTCGGTACGCATCCTCTAACATCTCTGGTGGAAATGCAGCCTAAGTGTATTTTGTCCGCATGAAACAAAGCCCATAAGCTATCTAATCAATAGCAAACTATCCTATCTAAACCCATAGGTACACTAATATTGACAATACTTTCAAATATTGCACCATCATTACATACAACCTTAACATAAACTCGTCATTACTTCTATCATAGATAACAAAGAACCCTACAAACAAATATATAAATAGTACAGCAACTATATATAGTTGTCGGCACATCACAGACGAGATAATTTACGGACGTTAACTGCAGATAACCGATGAAGATTGATCAGAATCGTAATGTACGTTTCGTAATACAACTGTGTTGCGGACACTTGGGAAATATAGGAGTATGGTAAATGTACTGGAATATAATACCACGAGGTACTTGCTTTTTGTTTATAAAGTTCTAGTGCAACATGATTGTATAAAATATACATAGGTAAAAGTAATTTTAAGTAACATCAAATCAAAAAATAATAGGTACTTTAATTGGTGACTAATAAGTTATTTTTTTACTTCTTCACCCATTCCCAATGGAATTATGATATGCTTCTCGATTTTTTTCTATAAGCGGTCGTTATAAGCACATATTAAAATTCATGTAAATTTTAATCTTAATTTGTTCTTTGGTTTGTCTCTTTCCATGACCGTCGTTCATACGCTACTCACAAAGTGCCATTGCTAGCTGTTTCTTAGCTAGTAATTTCTCAAAATACCAAATACACCACACCTTACAACACATGTTTAATTATACCATCAATAAAATCCAAAATTTGAGTATTCCCACGCAGCGGCGCACGCGCAACTCATACACTTTCTCCCGTCATCACCTGCCCAACGAAGGTACCTGTCATAAACCTTTACCATGGCCGCCATTACCGTATACCATGGGCAATGGCGGCTGTCGGTTATATCATTAATGGTCGTAATGAGAAGATCTTATCACTATAACTTCATGAGTTGGTGATTAATGTTTAAGTCTGTTTTTGGTCATAACTATCTTGAAGTTTGATTTTCGAATAGGCAATTACTGCAGTTCTTGTTATGAAGTGCAGAGTCCCAAAATGTAGGTTATTATAATTGAACTAGGCATGTTTTATGATTTTAGTAGCTCAAACGCATCGTTAGGCTTATTAACAAACCTTGCATAAAGAAAATACTTTAGTATATGTTACATCTCTTTACATATTTTAACTTTAACCTTAACATAGACATTTGAACTATGAATCTCACACAATCTGCAAGTCATTTATCTATCATAGATAATAATTCGTTGTATCAGAAATAATAGATACGAGAGATATCGAACTAACCTAACCTATTCCAAAAATATTAAGAGTTAATACAAAACGCACGATGTCAATGTTTCATGTAAATAATAATTTCCATAAATTAATGAAATCTAGATTCTATATCTTAATACTAAATAATGAAATAAGTTAACTGTAGAATTTACATTACAACCACAATTTACATTTGACATAATCATATAGGCCATGGGAGTCTTACTGAAATGTAAAATCAAATCAAAATCAACCCTCTTCAAAATTTCGAATAGAATCCCAGTAGGAATATTTTTGAAGCTTTTTAATTTAAATGTAAATATGTACATGGGTCTTTATAAACTTATAAATAACTCTTTCAATAATGTAATAAAATCAACCACTAAAATATTTGAAAAACATCTGTACAATCATCATTCAGCGAGTTCACAAACAGGATGTGATGACCTCTTGTCGCACAGCCTCCGAATTCTCTCCATCTCCGAGCAATCAGGTGCAGCCGCCGGCAATGTTACGTTACAAATAAGCGCACGCCACATTTGGTCACCAATTATTGTGACCGGATTGAAGTCACGATAAGCATCAATGGTGAAATGGACATTCTTTGAGTATTTTTTGGGTGTAAAACTTTACGTGAAAATTATAACGTTAAATATATGATAAAATGTTACTTGTAAACTTATTGTAGATCAGGCATTAGACAGAATCCTTCTGGAAAAGTGCTGAGTAGTAGTCATTCTAAGCTTATTATAATAGCAAACCGTATAGTTAAGAGAATCAACTAGATATGTGAGAAAATCAAAGAGAAAATTTAGATAATAAAATCAGAAAATATAATTTGGGTAATGGTATCCAAATCTTGACATAATCCTATTATTTATTCTCCTTACATTCTTGCATTAACTAGAGGTATGATAAATAACATCAAGTGAAGCATTCTATAATATTTTTATTAATAAGTATCGACTTTCTCGATATCAGTAATATTGTATCTATTAGTTACACAACGCTAATCGCGTTACGTCACACTCCAAAGTATTCGTTTATCACTCAGTGTGAACGCGGAATATTCACAAAATCTATGTGAATTCTATTATAGATAAGTTTTATTAAATGGTAAAAGGCTTGGAGATATCGTTTGCTACGCTTTCGAAAATTGAGCGCTGATTATTTTATCTATTGTAGTAAAAATGTTCTAAATTAACTATAATCGCTGACGACACACGAGGTGCCCCTAATTTTAAAAAGGCTTAATGCAAACTGTATATATTTCGATGAGTACCTTTTAGTGAATTAATATGATATGTGAATTCTCAATAGCAATACCACGGTCTTGAAACACATTGCTCGTACGAGTAACTAGTAATCGCAGTCATGCATCTGGCAATTAGGTCGGTAATATTTTGTCAGTATCATTTCTAATGACCAAAGATGTAGTCACCTACGAGCTATAAACAAAATATGCTGGTAAATGGCTCGCCAAAATATTAATAAGTACGAGTATAGATATTTCTTTTTGGATTTAAATTGCAATAAGATAACCAAGAGTGCATTTGAGAATTGAGGAAAATTATTACAAAATTGTTTGGTTACGGTCGTCAATGAGCCTTGGCCAATGTTTGTTTATTTTTGTTTGTCAGTATTGTATTGCGTAGTTCAGTTATTACTACATATTTATACAAAGAATGAGGACAAAATTAATGTAAATTCAATTGATTTCATCATAATTTCCTTATTTAATAGGTGTGAATAAATTAACTCATCAATAAGATGATAATAACGGCAGTTATAAGATTGGTGAGAGTCACTCATAATAATAAGCTGCCGCAGGTCGGGTGGACTTAAAAGCTTTTTAAATATCTGTAACCAAAGCACATCTTTACACCTAGGTTAACTAAATAAAAGCAAGTAAAGCGGACAAGTGCGAGAGGTGAGACTGACCGTGACAGAGTGTCGGGCGGTTATGCAGCGGTTACATAACGCTTACTTTCACCCAAAACGGTAAGTCACTGACCGGCGCCTGCGCACGCCACCACCACGCGCCGCAGCCTGCAGGCTATGCTGGCAGGCGCACTGTGCTACGCTGGGTTTGTTGTGGAAGTTCTCTTTAAAGTATGTTCTCACCAAACTTAAAGGCGTCTCGGAATATCGAGTAAGTTCCTGCGCCGAAATCATTTTAAGGTACAGCGGCAGAGGTCCATGAAAATCCATTTGCTCAAAAATAAGCTTGAATTTTTCAAATAAGGCCAGTATTTCTTGAGATTTAACGTGTCCAAACAAACAAACTCTTCCTCTTTATAATATTAGCATGGAAGTAGGTATACGACTTACGCACCTTTCCAGTAGATATGTTAGATTCCACGAATAGACAGCGTCACTATAGGCGATATTATGTAGATATCCTAGATAATAACTAGAAGTGACGTCATCAAACTGTGATAACAATCAGCTAGCGTTACGTGTCGTTAGAAAGGTGTGTATCTGTGTAGTAAATAATTACAATAAATTACACACCGCCACACAATTGTTGTGTAATGACTAATCACTGCGGTGGACCTCGTGGGAGTCACTAATATGTTGTACATAGTAGTTATTACCCACACAAATATATGATAATGTAGTATTATTTACAAACTGTTACGACCGATTTCTCATTTTCACTTCTATCTACTCCATTAAAAACCTCGTACAAGTTATGTAGCCATATTCAGGTGCAAGCATGTTATGCTGACCACATGCTCAACTGTAACAATATTGTAATGACGTTGCATCAGCCGTCAAACCGATGCAGTGACAGAGAAAGTCGCGTGACTACATTATATTCCAGCGTGTGGGGTTTGCCCAGGCACAATACGGGAATAGAAGGAAACAATTCGAATTATAATTCTTCAAGTTAGGGTGTAGTTGGTGATGCTTTTATCATCCACATCCTACTCGTGGTCAGAGGAGTGACCAGTCTGAGCAGCCATATTAGTCAAACAAACTAAGGCCGGTTTGTCTCCCGGACTGACGAAATGTTATATCCCCAACTAGCTTCCTTCAGCGGTTTTACCCGCATTCCGAAAGAACTTTTCCGCGTATCCGACTAATACGTTGCCTTATTAGTTTCATAATATGTATGGATTATAGCCTGTTATTTGGATCAGTGATTTGTCATTTATAACCAACTATGTTTTTGTAACTGCAAAAACAGGTGCACTCCACATATCCCTTCGAAGAAAATGACCTATGTTATATAAAGTCTAGGACAACCTACGTTGAATAAAAGAAAATTGCCGTCTGACATTCGCTAAAACCTCCTTACGACACTCATGTGAGTACAAATTGTCTAGTGACGTACAGACACATCAGCATGTTATATAAGACGTACATAGTCGCCGTCAGTAGTCTCGCCGTGGAATGCAGCTAATGATAAATGATGTAATGGCGCGGATCACCCCGTGACCTCCGGCCGAGGCTGTGCGCCTCTGTAATAGATTGTCACTCACTACTTCTTCTGGTAATCAGTTGGTAATTACTGGAGCTATGAAATACTCGTTATAACATACCAGTACCTTAGTAATTTGGAAGATGAGTATGTTCAAACATAAACAAAAGAATGTGTCTATCTATAGTAACCGCTAATCGTTTTGAGAATTCAGAAATGTTTTATATGTATAAGTACTTTGTGGAATACTGAGAAAATACTGGAAATAAGAGATTGCTATAAGTTAGTTTGGTAATTCATGGCCACTGACATATTTTATCACATTCAGTAGATAGCTAGAATACTAATTGTATTTAAAGATTTAGTGGGAATAGTTAGTATCCGCAATGCATTTGGTACGCCACAGTCTTGACACCACGGTTATCAACGATCAAGTTATTTCCTTATTGAATGGGATCCATTGCCTTATTTGTCACAGTTAGTCACGATAAACACCAAACCAGTCGAAAGGGAATTTCTCCGACATTGCTTCTACAGCGATATAAGTTTTATTAAGTATCGATAGAGTACGGTAATGTCACGCCAGGTCAGCTTGCGACCTGAAGTTCAGCGAGCAAAGCAGAGAGTGTAGAAGAAAAATGGATGTGAAAAGAAAATAGAAAAATATTTCTCCAATATGCGGATGACTTACTAAGATGCACTTTTAAATTAAGAGTTTATTTAAATGACAACATTCGGCAGCTGAAATTATGACGACATCCAAAGTTACGAAATCAACATCTTGAATTGTTATTGTTTTTATAACTCGTTTTCTAATGGCCGCTAAGACAGCAGCAGCTACACCTAATCCGGATTTAATTCCCATGGTTGACCTCACATACGAGCATGAGTCGGCAGAATTCTCCATTCTTTCTATACTTCATGTGTCACTTTCCCGCGAACCGGTCGACCCTCGTCCGTCATTGTGAGCAGACTTCACACACGCCACGCCCGTGTGAGGTACCACGTTATAGTGGTGACCAGTAACATAACCACATGATGTAAAGCCTTTGTTTCTTATTTATTGTTATTGGCGGAAAGTAAAAGTTGATTAACTAACAGGTTAGATGGTTATTTATAAGTTTTTAAACACGCAAATTCGGAGGAGGTAACTGATTCCATTAAAAAGTAGCTAAAAAAAGAGTTTGTAAAAATCTTGGTACTATGGTTTTTCGGTAGATTTTCTATTGTCTGGGACCGATGGCGTTCAATGATTTAATTATGAGACTAGCTGATGCTACTACATGTAATCATTCATAGCAACCTTGTCTGTTACAGTTCGCTCTATGGATCCTACTTCTCACCTCCACCGTCATCAGCTACGCTACAGACACCACGACAGCAACAGACGCGAACATCACCACCCTGTACCCAGTCTTCAACAAAACTATCAACAGAAATGAAATACACACAAGACACAATGATGCAGACACAAAATCTAGCGACACAATTGCTCTAAATGATACGGAAAGCAATACTAATAATACTGATGATAATGATACCAATGTTAATAAAACAGAAATAATTACTAAATCAGCACCACAGTCCTGGAAGATAGAATCTTCTTATGTAGAATCAAATCTTACTGAAGATGAGAACACTACAGAGGTTAAAGAAGAAAAGGATAAGAAAGAGTTGCTAAAGGATTTTAAGCCCAGCCAGCATTTGGGAAGCTTCTTTGATGACCACAGCTCAGAGATAATAAAGACACCAGTTTTTGGACCGTTAGCAAAGAAACCTGCCAGTGGTTTCATTAGGTACCTAATTATTGACTTATTTGCCGTGATATTTGTTCCCCAATTCAAAACAGACCAACACTGTTGACTAAGTGCAGTTTAAAAGTCACATTTACGGCTAGTTTCACAGGTTCCACTTAAAGTTCTAGAGCTATCTGACAGATCATGCCATAGAAAAGTTGTCAAAATTAAAAACATTTCTACTGTGAGATGACTAATTAGAACTTTATCTGTAACCTCTGAAACTGGCCGTTAGTATCTTTAATTTTCTTTCTCCCTCAGCTCCCCAAAAGAGGAGTACTCCCACCACACGACCTTCAACAAGATCCCGAAAGAGATCTACTACACCCACCAGGAGTTCCCCTACAAGTTCGAAGATACCAGCTACACGAAGACGAGGGGCAACTGGCAAGATTCCCTGGACTCCAAACCTACGGTCGAGGTCCCTGTAAAGGTCCCTGCTGGAGGGCTCTATAAGGCTCCTGTCACGTTTGAGGATAAGCCTCATAATGATGAGGAGTTTGGACTGAATTTTCATGAGGATGAAAAGCATTCAGTTAAGAAACAGTAAGTCGCTGTTTTGTTTGTTTATCTATTTAGATAAGAGCGTAAGAAATGATTATTTCAAGATAACGAGACGTCAACAGCTTAGTACCATTAGACTAAGTGCCAGTTTCACAGGTTCCAGATAAAGTTCTAGATAGCTATCTGATAGATACTGCCACGGGAAATGAGTCATACATAAAAACTATCTATCTAGAACTAATTAACTAGCTATCTAGAACTTTATCTGAAGCCTGTGAAACTGGTGCTCAATCTCAAATCTAGATTCCAATTCGATAAAAACATTTTGAACAACCAGGTAGCCAAAACCAGCAGAATATTTTAAACGGAATATTTTGAACTTGAATGTCTGGATCTGCGTGAGGTGCTCACGAACAACTTTTACTGCGGCTCTCCAAAAGGGTGTAAACACATTCTTCAGTAAATACTTATTAAAAACAATGTAGGAAAGTCGAAAGCTGTTGGGGGCAACCACTGTGATGCATTTCATATCAAGAAAATATCAAAAGGTTCGCACAACAATAATACATCATCAGTGAACAACTATCTTACGATCACGGATCATGAGATACATTCTGATGATAGATGTATACACAGACAGACTGACAGTGAAATCTTACGAGGAGTATCCATGAAGTTATTGCCGGTTACCATTGGACCCACTTTTTGGAACGGTGCAACTAGCTTGACGTTTTGAAAGAGCTCTTATAGGCCTATTCGAAGTAAAAAATAATAGTTTTAGAAACTTTCACGACTGCTAACGCTTTGCGTGCATAAACCTGTCCAAAAAGGCAGATTTACTCTGCCAATCTACCTTGAAATAAGGTACTATCTATATTTATTACTGTTCGTAGTGGCACTTCTGTCCTGTATGAACTGTGGAGTGGTCATGAGCGCGACCTCTTTGTATCGCAAATATCCTTTCACTGTCCGAACATCGGCGAACTCGAGATGCTTATTACTCATATTAATATTACTTCAGATAATGAATGAGTTCGTACAAATTAATGTCTGTACGTATGTCACTCCTGAACCATCTTTCTAATGTTAAATAAATCGCTTGGTTTTCTATTCCTACGAAGTGATGGTACATATTATGTTATGTACGATTGTCATAAATATTATGGTTATTCTTAGAATAAGCCATGCAAATGCAGAGCCCAAATGTTTGAGAAAACTAATCAAGTAAATCGACCAAGGTAAACTGGAACCAAAGACATTAAATATATACTTTGTAACTGGAACTAACAAAATTACCCTACTATGTCAACATTATAATTTTCTCCTCTTACGTAAAGCATATAACACGTTACAATAAGCCGTGAGAGTGAAACAAACGAACATAAAGACAAAACATAACCATTGAGGGTAATGCAACCGTCTGGTTGTGCCACTGGTTGTCTGCAACCACATAAAAACGTGAAAACTTGTCCGCGTGTCCCAACCGACGGAGATATTGTGAGAAAATATCTCCATCAGGAAGTACTTGTGGTACTTGTAAACACTGGCATATTGTGCAAGTGTAAGCGAAAGGATTTCGTAAATAATAAACCTAGTTATGTTGTTGTTAACTTAACTGTATAACATAATCATATCAATAGCACAATTAAAAATACAAAGAAATATATAGATAGTAGTTAACAAGATCCCAAATTTACAGAATGAAAAATTTTGCATTGTTCTTTGTTTGTTTTATTCTACCAGGTATTGAAATACCAGTAAATTGGTAAATAATAAAATATAGCAACCTATTAATAACATAAATAGCTTTTTAAAATAGTCATTGCCCTAAGCAACACATAACTCAAACCTAGTATCTGCAAAATCTGCATAACAAACATAATACATTATAGATGCACAAGATACAATCGCCATGATTGATAGATATCATAAGCTAATAGAGTTGGATGCGCCCGCGCAAGTGATAGTAAATCCGAGACCACCGCGCTGCGCACTGACTGCGCTGAGTTAATTTGAATATAATGATAAATGACTATGCTATGAAGGATCTTTTCGTTGGAATATTTCTAGATCTACTTTCCAAATATTTTATGCTGGCTAGGTCCGTGTGTTTTGATTTGTGAAATGTTAAAGCATTTGCTACAACAAAAGTGACTATATACAGACAAAAGTTAGCCTATGCCCTTTTTCAGGCTCTAACAAGCCATTTGTGCACCAAATATAATCTAAATCGGTTCTGTAGTTTTGGGGTAAAAGTTCGACAGATAGACAGACAAAGTTACTTTCGCATTTATCATATATCAGTGAGGTCTAGCAAGGATTTCAAATCTTTCTATTTCCCAAGGCAGACGAACCTCCTAATGTTGTACAAGCAGTAACTCCTATTTACTTACGTATATTGTTACAGTGTGAACCCATGGAAGAACCTGCTGCGGCTGGTGACGGCGTTCATCCCGGTGGGGCTGATCATCTCCGCGCTCACCCCCAGCGTCATCACCATACACAACGTCGACGATAGTCTGTGAGTACATCACCAGTGCCTTATCAGGTCGGCCAGGTGACAGGTATATTTTGTCGTCATACCTAAACAATGTCCACAGCTGGACAAATGCCTGCACATACCTAGGGGGATAGCTGGTATTTGTATGATAGAATTTGAGGACACCAACTAATCAGCTCTTGGATCTACATTAGAAAAACAGCATCAAATCTTTGCTTACTTTAAGGTTTTTCCATAAACGTTCAGTGATAATTTACAAAACGTATTTATTGATTACAAAAAAAATTCGACAAACACGTTGCTATCGTAACCCGATAATATTGTGATTGTTAATGATTAATTTATACTCAGATGTCTACCAAAACTGATAACAACTAATATAAAATTTATCAGATCAATGACCTGATAATTAGCATTGCACCACAATTGTTTTATCGGATAAGAAAAATAACTGAGCATTCAATAAGACTAGAATTCTAACTCCATCACAATTTTAAAACCAGAAACAGAAGAGGAATTAAATATAAAATACAAACATCCGAATTGAGAACCTCTTCCTTTTTGACAAGTCGGTTAAAAATAAATATCCATTCAAGCCCATCCATGTAAATTACGCGTGCCTTACCGGATCAGTTGCACAGTTGCGGCCGCTGTGCACTGTGCACGGTACACGTAACACCGCGGATATGAGTCGACACGCGATCAGCATGCATGCGACACACGCACGAAATGCGCTCGACAAATGACGAACGAGTGATTAGTGGTATGACAAGCATGTAGTGTAAGACTGTGGACAATGAAAAATCCTGAAAAGATTTATTTAGAATTCACCCGCATCCTGTGGGAACTACTCAGGGGATACTAACACCCGGATAAAAGCCTGTAGCCTTCCTCAATAAATGGGCTATCTAACACTGAAAGAATTTTTCTAATCGGACCAGTAGTTCCTGAGATTAGCGCGTTCAAACAAACAAACTCTTCAGCTTTATATATTAGTATAGATTTCGAGAGATACAGCTTATTAAAAACATATTTATTCCATAAACGGCTTCTAAAAACTTACAATGCGTGGTATAAGTGTCAACAACACCAACAACAGCATAACTGTTACTTCCTTTATATTATTTTACTTCATCCCTCCCACACACACATACAACCCGAGAATTGGGTTAAGGCGAGGTGAATAGACGACTTTTACGTTTTTGAGGGGGTGAAGCAGATGAAGTGGGACACGAGTAGCCCCGCCTACTCGGGAGGCAACGCGCGAATTTCATCGATGCACGACTTCCATTGCATTTAGTAGCGTCATTTCACGATTGCAACAAAATGTACGATTGGCCCAGCGCGTCACTCTCCAGTTTCGCATCGCGCTTTCGTGACGATAACCGAGATCGAATCTCATTAGAGACATTTCTTTTTTCTTATATTTTAAACATTATATACTTACCTACATATTTTCTTGTTGTTTTTTTTTAATGTATGATATTATTTTTACATTATGATATTTTGTTTTATTTTTTTTAATAATTCATAAAAAATATTGTTTTTATTAAAATAATAAACACAGTCAACAGACCTGCAGACACCGACTAGAGCCATGTGAAAAGTTTATTTTATCCCTTTCACTGTTTTTTGTGAAGTCGGTTTTGTTTTTTTGTAAAAAGTTTTTTATTACTATAAAAACAATAAAATTGTTATAATTAAAATTCCAAACAAGAAATTTGGCAAAAAATAAAATAATCATCAAAAATATTTATTTCAAATAAGAAAATCAATAAAAAGCATAATATAATAATGGGGTTTGAACCCGGGGCATTA
>NWSH02000535.1:14135184-14148476 GCA_002382865.2 Heliothis virescens
TCTTCATCTTCTTCCTACGCGAGCGACAGCTGAGCCGCTGCCCAGGTCGCGCTGCTTGAGTGGACGCTATGTCAGTTTTGTTCCGCTCCGAAAAAAATCATTTACGTAAATGTTTTCTTGCATGAATGCTGGTTTATATATATTATTTGCTGATTATTTTTCTCTAAGTCTGTGTTGTTTCTGTAAATTTTTTGATCGGTTCAGTTCTACTCATAAGTTATGTAAATAAACCAATTGTTTTTCTAAGTTGTACCTGTAAGTTGGTGTCATTTTTTTGATTGATTTCTGGTTTACATAATTGTGTAAATAAACCATCTGTTACAAAAATGGCCAGCAAGAAAAATATACGGAGGGGCAAAAAAAGAGATCTAATTAGACGAAAAAAAACAAATGATGGAAGTTCGGTTTTAAATTCTATATACTATATACATACATATAATAAACCAGTAAAAAAATCGTTGTCTGTACATTAATATTTTTTACAAAACAAAAATATGTAGGGTTTTAGAAATTGAAAAGAAGAGTAAGAATTCGAAAAAAAAAATTTTTGGTCTGTTTTGTATGCTTGTATATTTTGAATCCACAGGACGATTTAGATGAAACTCTGGCAAACATACAGCTTATATATCAGAAGAATAACCTATAGGCTAATATTTTTTAGGAATTTGCTCTTCAAGGGGGTAAAAATGGAAGGGTAATTTGTATGAAACTCCGTCCAGTTTTGAAGCTAATTCGATTGAAAATAATATTTGGCTATTTGGTCTTAGAATTTAAGAATGACGGCCAAATAACTAATTCTTGGAAATTCTGCCTTAACGGGGTGAAAAAGGGGGTATAAGTGTCTATGGAAACTCCGTCAGCTTTTTTAAGCCTAAAATCGACTGAAAATTAAAGCTGTTTCTGCCCTTCGTTGGTGATCGTGCTGTCGCTGTGGTTTCACACGGATTCTTTATGCTAGCTTTCTCGGGCGTAACTAGCTCCGATAAGTGTTCACTTTTACCGATAGCATGGCGTTTGTCCAACAATTCTAAAAAAGGCGTTTCAATCGCCATTTGCAATGGTATGGTATGATAAGTCTCGAAAAATCTCATCCGTCTCGCGGCAACCCTGTTTCGTTTCCCCGGCCTTTAAATTCGACATCAGGACGTTTTAGATCTTTATTTTGAACGACGCCGTTATCGGACATGTTACCGCGTTCGAAGTCGCGGGCAGAAGCTCAGGTTAAAGTATAAAGTAAAGTACCTACCTTTTTGTGCACACTTACCTACCTTTATGTAGATGTGTATTTCGTAATAAATTCGTTAGCTCGCATTGGTCTAGCGGTCTCGTGCATGGGCATAAGTGGTTAATGCCCCGGTTCAAACCCCATTATCAATATATGCTTTTATTGATTTTCCTTATTTGAAAAAATATTTTTTGATGATTATTATTCTTTGCCAAATTTTCTGTTTGAATTTTTATTATAACAATTATTGTTTTTTATCGAGTAATAAAAAACTCTTTTACAAAAAAAAAACCGACTTACAACACAAACAGTTAAAGGGATAAAATAAAACTTTCTCAACATGGCTCTCGTCGGTTGTCTGCAGGTCTGTTGTACTGTGTTTATTATTTTTAATAAAAACAATTTTTTTTATGAATTACTTAAAAAAAAATAAAACAAAAAATATCATAATGTAAAAAATAAATTCAGAACATTAAAAAAAAACAACAAGAAAATATGTAGGTAAGTATTAATGTTTAAAAATATAAGAAAAACAAAATGTCTCTCTAACTGAGAATTCGATCTCGGTTATCGTCACGAAAGCGCGATGCGAAACTGGAGATGACGCGCTGGGCCAATCGGCTACATTTTGTTGCCCAATCTTGATGGTGACAAATGACGCTACTAATCAATGGAAAGTCTGCATCGATGAAATTCGCGCGTTGCCTCCCGAGTAGGGCGGGCTACTCCGTGTCCCGACTTTCATCTGCTTCACCCCTCTCAAAAACGTAAAAAGTCGTCTATTCACCTCGCCTTAACCCATTCTGGGTTGTATGTGTTGTGGGAGGGATGAAGAAAATATATTAAAGGAAGATAACAGTTATTGCTGTTGTTGGTGTTGTTGACACTATACCACCATTCTAAGTTTTTAGAAGCCGTTTATGGAATATACGTTTTTAATAACTGTATCTCTCGAAATCTATATAATATTAAAGCTGCAAGCAGTTTGTTTGTTTGAACCGCGCTAATCTCAGGAACTACTGGTCCGAATTAGAAAAAATTCTTCTCAGTGTTAGATAGCCCCATTTATTGAGGAGGCCTACAGCTTTTATGCCGGGTGTTGTATCCCTGATAGTTTCCCCAAGGATGCGGGTGAGTATTCTCTAAAATAAATCTTTCTCAGGATTTTTCCAATTGTCCACAGTCTTACACTACATGCTTGTCATACCACTAATCCACTCGTCTCGTTCATTTGATCGAGCGCATTTTTCGTCGTGTGTCGCATGGCATGCTGATCGCGTGTCGACTCATATCCGCGGTTTCGTGTACCGTGCACAGTGCACAGCGGCCGCACTGTGCCCAAACTGATCCCGGTAAGGCACGCGTAATTAACAGTGATGGCTGATGATATTTATTTTACCGACTTGTCAAAAAGGAGAGGTTCTCAATTCGGATGTTTGTATTTTATAATTTAATTCCTCTTCTGTTTCTGTTTTAAAATTGTGATGGAGTCTAAAATTCTCAAGTCTTATTGACATGCTTCAGTTAATTTTCTTATCCGATAACTTGTGGTGCAATGCTAATATCAGGCTCATTGATCTGCATAATTTTATATTAGTCTGTTATCAGTTTCGGTAAGACATCTGAAGTATTAAATTAATCATTAAACAATGCACGAGATTATATCGGGTTACGAGTGAGCAACGTGTTTGTCGAATTTTTTTTGTAATCAATAAATACGATTTTGTAAATTATTCACTGAACGTTTATGGAAAAACCTAAAGTAAGCAAAGATTTGATGCTGTTTTTCTAATGAGATCCAAGAGCTGCATTAGTTTTGGTGTCCTTCAAATTCTCATACACAATACCAGCTTATCCCTAGGTATTGTGCAGGCATTTTGTCCAGCTGTGGACATTTTAGGCTATGACGACAAAATACTGTCACCTGCGACCTGAAAGCGCCACTGGTTATGTTACTCACAGACATCGTCGGAACGTTTGTGTATTGTGATTGGACGCCAAAACACCCCCACCCATCGTGCGGGTCCAACCACCCATGAAACACGTTGCTATCGTAACCGATAATATTGATTGTTAATGATTTAATTTATACTCAGATGTCTACAAAAACTGATAACAACTAAATAAATTTATCAGATCACATGACCTGATAATTAGCATTGCACCACAATTGTCTTTATCGGATAAGAAAATAACTGAGCATTCAAATAAGACTAGATTCAACTCCTCACATTTTAAACCAGAAACAGAAGAGGAATTAAATATACATACAAACATCCGATTGAACCCTCTTCCTTTTTGACAAGTCGGTAAAATATAATAATACCTTCAAGCCCTCCATGTAAATTCGCGTGCCACTTCCGATGTGGCACAGTTGCGGCCGCTGTGCACTGGTTAGACGGGTGACACTTAACACCGCGGTTGGAGTCGACACGCGATCAGCATGCATGCGAACACGCACGAAACTGCGCTCGACAATGACGAACGATGATAGTTGGTTCAGCATGTAGTGTAAGACTGATGACAATGAAATCCTTGAAAGATTTATTTGAATTCACCCGCATCCTGTGGGAACTACTCGGGGATACTGCACCCGGGATAACAACCTTGTAGCCTTCCTAATAAATGGGCTTATCTCTATCTAACACTGAAAGAATTTTTCTAATCGGACCAGTAGTTCCTGAGATTAGCGCGTTCAAACAAACAAACTCTTCAGCTTTATATATTAGTATAGATTTCGAGAGATACAGCTTATTAAAAACATATTTATTCCATAAACGGCTTCTAAAAACTTACAATGCGTGGTATAAGTGTCAACAACACCAACAACAGCATAACTGTTACTTCCTTTATATTATTTTACTTCATCCCTCCCACACACACATACAACCCGAGAATTGGGTTAAGGCGAGGTGAATAGACGACTTTTACGTTTTTGAGGGGGTGAAGCAGATGAAGTGGGACACGAGTAGCCCCGCCTACTCGGGAGGCAACGCGCGAATTTCATCGATGCACGACTTCCATTGCATTTAGAAGCGTCATTTCACGATTGCAACAAAATGTACGATTGGCCCAGCGCGTCACTCTCCAGTTTCGCATCGCGCTTTCGTGACGATAACCGAGATCGAATCTCATTAGAGACATTTCTTTTTTCTTATATTTTAAACATTATATACTTACCTACATATTTTCTTGTTGTTTTTTTTTAATGTATGATATTATTTTTACATTATGATATTTTGTTTTATTTTTTTTAATAATTCATAAAAAATATTGTTTTTATTAAAATAATAAACACAGTCAACAGACCTGCAGACACCGACTAGAGCCATGTGAAAAGTTTATTTTATCCCTTTCACTGTTTTTTGTGAAGTCGGTTTTGTTTTTTTGTAAAAAGTTTTTTATTACTATAAAAACAATAAAATTGTTATAATTAAAATTCCAAACAAGAAATTTGGCAAAAAATAAAATAATCATCAAAAATATTTATTTCAAATAAGAAAATCAATAAAAAGCATAATATAATAATGGGGTTTGAACCCGGGGCATTAGCCACTTACGCCCATGCACGAGACCGCTAGACCAATCGAGCTACGAATTTACTTACGAAATTACACATCTACATAAACAAAATAAGGTGTGCACAAAAAGGTAGGTACTTACTTATACTTTACTAGCTTCTGCCCGCGACTTCGAACGCGGAACATGTCGCGATAACGGGTCGTCAAAATGAAAGATCTAAAACGTCTGATGTCGAATTCTAAGAGCCCGGGGAAACGACGGGTTGCGCGAGACGATTCGAGATGTTTCAGACTTATCATACCATACCATTGCATTGCATTGAACGCCTTTTTAGAATGTATGGACAACGCCATCTATCGGTAAAAGTGAACACTTATCGGAGCTAGTTACGCGCGAGAAAGCTACATAAAGCTGTCCGTGTGAAAAACAGCGACACCGTCACAAAACGAAGGGCAGAAACAGCTGATTTAGCTTAAAAACTGACGGAGTTTCATAGACACTTACCCCCCCTTTTCACCCCCGTTAAGGCAGAATTTCCAAGAATAGTTATTGCGTCATTCTTAATTTCTAACCAAATAGCCAAATATTAATTTTAATCGAATTAGCTTCAAAACTGACGGAGTTTCATACAAATTTACCCCCTCCTTTTTACCCCCTTAAAGAGCGAATTTCCAAAAAAAATATAGCCTATATGTTATTCTGATATATAAGCTATATGTCTGCCAAGTTTCATCTAAATCCGTCCAGTGGATCCTGAGATTAGCGCGTGCAAACAGACAAACAAACATTCAAACATACAAACAGACAAAAATTTTTTTTCGAATTCTTACTCTTCTTTCAATTTCTAATAACCCTACATATTTTGTTTTGTAAAAATATTAAATGTACAGACACGATTTTTTTACTGTTTTATTATATGTATATATATAGATATAGATATATAGATTACAACTTCCATCATGTGTTTTTGTTTCGTCGAATAAGATCTCTTTTTTGCCCTCCGTATATTTTTCTTGCTGGCCATTTTTGTACACAGATTGTTTATTTACACAACTTATGTCAAAACCGAAATCAATCAAAAAATGACACCAACTTACAGTACAACTTAGAAAAAACTAATTGTTTATTTACATAACTTATGACTAGAACCGAAACCGATCAAAAATTTACACCAACAACACAACTTAGAAAAAACTAATCACAAAATAATATATAATAAACAGCATTCATCAAGAAACATTTACGTAAATGATTTTTTTCGGAGCGGAACAAACTGACATAGGTCCATCAAGCAGCGCGCCTCAGCGCTCACTGTCGCTCCGCGTAGAAATGAAAGAGAAGCGAAAAGACGCCGCGGAGGGGCGACATTTCGTTCGACTCGTTCGAGTTATTTATCATTAAATACATTAATCCTTTCAAATATCTTATTCCAATCGATAAATAAAAGCAACAGTTCCCTTTATTATTATACATTACATCACTGTTATTAATTTTATCAAGATTTGTTTATAAATAATACAGTTACAATTGCTACAGTTTCAATATAAATGGTTATTTCATGGCTTTTTTTTATCGAGAAGATTTACCGAAAACGTGTTTTGAACACAACAGTCCACTCATAAATATGATCAAGATTAACATATATTTTTTTAGCTGCTCTAAAATGTATACATTTGGCTAAAAAACTGTTTTGCGTAGCCTATTTTGACTAGGCACAGCGCCTTAATTATTTGGGTTGGATCCAAGCATCCTTCAGGAAAAAGAATTATCAACAAGTATACACACAGCCTAACAAGGCGCGGCACTAAACTGTTTCTGTGAGTTCTATAAGAATAAAAGAAACAAAACGTATGCACTGCTTATCATAGAAAGCGATGAGTTGTGAAGGAAACTAAACGCGATGGTAATCGGCCGGTATTGGGATTTTACGCGGATTTGTGTGTTAACTACCAACTGATAGATTTGTAGCCGCTTGTTATGGATTTATCGGTAACTTATTGATTTAACGGTAGGCTAGGAGCACCTTTCATTCGCAGTACGGTTAAAAGGCTCAAATGAAGCGTTAAAATTGCGAACAAGTGCATCGTTTAGTTATGCGTGTAAAAACTGGTTGTAGTAGCTGCTGTGTTAATTGTTTAGCTGTCAGTCTGTTTGCAATATTTTTGTTTGTTTCGGTAGGCATCTTAGACAATTTCTGCCAGAAGGATTATTTGTGTTATCCCATAAAAAACATCGCGCACAATATTGTTTTGCTTATTATTTGTAACTAGTCGTTTCCCCGCGGTTTCACCCGCGTCCTGTAGGAACTACTGCTCATGCTCGGATCAAATATAGCCTGTATTACTCGGAGATAGTCTAGCTTCCCTAGCTAACAGAAAGAATATATCAAATTGGTCCAGTTTCGGAACCTCTAAGGTACAAACAAATAAAAAAAAACTCTTTATTATATTAGTATAGATTAATATTCCCTATAGTTTTTACGTAGGTACTAACATTTTCTTCCCATTTCCTCCAGCAATTTATTCCGTACTTCCAATAGTTGTAAAGTACAACAGCGCATGTCAGTCGGTCAGTGGCAGCGCTGCGCACGGGCACGGGCGGTGCGCATGCGCGGAAGACGCACCGCCCGCGCCGCCTCTTGCGCAAGCGCGCACTGGGTGAATGTGCTTGTAGGCTGTTGGGGAAGCAACTACGTAGGAACAGAATAAAGTATAATGTAGTTCCATGAATACTTTCTTTTGTTTAATAAGATAGCAAAATATGAGTTTTCTATTAGGTTGCACTTTGTATTTTTTTTTGTTAACTGGGTCGATAGTTTATAGCTGTAAAATAGGTACTATCTAAAACAGCTGATCTAATGAAGTACATCCAACATCATTCACTGCTACCGTTAGAAGTTTTGTTCAATGCATCAATATCATGCAGATACTATAGACACGTATTAGTACTATCAGCTCCCGTGGGAACAACTCCGCGCACCCGAATAAAAAGTAGCCTATTGCCGTCCTCCAAAGATCTATCTAACACCGAAACATTTTTGAAATCGGACCAGTAGTTCTTTAAGTTTAGCGCGTCCAAGCAAACGAACTCTTCAGCTTAAGAATATTAGTATAGATTATAGAAAATGTAATAATAACTTTGATTATTGTTTCAGTCAACCATCACTCCCATACCGCCGTTCAGACAATGGCGTGTCTGCTATAGCTCCGATCAGCGAGCGATGTCGCCGGCGGCTGCTGTGCGAGCTGCACTCCGAGAGAAACTATGTGCCGTGAGTGTACTTGTTCATAGTTAATCGAGCAGTATGCAATCCTGACTAAAATATAAGTTTGTAATGTAATACTCACGCAGTGATAAAAGTAGGTAGCACCCACACGAGTCGATCCACCTTAAGATTAGTAACGCTTGGTGCGGTTGGTTCGTGGATGGGTAAATCTTGTCATGACGAGTTCCTCAATGTTATAGAAATCACGTTAAATTGGTGAGTTGCGGCTGTCATTTGAAATCGTTATGGATATTTTAGTAATTTATTTATTTATTTACTCACACAACCTTACATCTACCATTACAGGACGTGCCTAATGCGGCAGACAGGTTCTTATTATCTAATTCTCTACACTTATAAAATAATCTAATCTTATTATCTACACTAATAAAATACTTAACACATAAAATGTAATGTCCTTATACAACCTTAAATACTAAACTCAGTATATACAATAGCTTCAAATTATTTTACTTCTCCCTAACTTGACAGATTAATCATCAGTTATAAATAAATACATAGTAAATTCAAACAAGTTCCCTTACATATGAAACAGATAATATATCCAATTCCCAAGCTGTACTCGGTAGGTGCACAAAATGAATCAAGATGACGCCGCCACAGGCTGCATGACCCGCGAGGTGCAAGGTTGCACAACACTTTCTATGAGAGAAGTGCATCTGGGAACACTAGCGAGAATCTACTGGTTGTGAAGCTAGCTTGTTTAAATGTATATGTCTCACTTTTAGATAAACTTAATGGTTTCCACATATCCTTACGGGTACAAAAAGAAAAACCATTTTTGGTCTATATATATTTAAAGTAGTTAACCATAAACATATTAATTTGAACTTGTAAAATAAAAAGTAAGAAATATTTTTGGTCTTCATTATTCCCGTATTTCACAGATACAAGATTCTTAAATTAAAAACAAGAACTTAAATCAATCGGGAAATCACTAATAAATAAAGTTTATCTTCATATGTTGCTTTTGCACAAAAATGTGTATACAGGGTGACTGGTAATTAGTGACCGATACCTGAACACGTAATTCTACCCATGATTACAAACAACTTTCCCAAAGACACTTTTTTTTTTTACTCACTAGTTTAGTCACAATAGCAAAATCACTTCAACCTGCACACGCGTAATGAAAGTGTCACTTTTCACTATCTCGAAACTGTTTTCGATCCTGGGTTCATCTAAAGTGTTCACTAGCCCACTACGATTGCCCATTGCTTCACCATAGCCCCATTTTGAATAATAGCACATCACCATATCGCTGTCCTCACTCACGGAGTAGTTGTACGGCACAGTGCCGGCGGGTGTCAAAAAAAAAACTAATAAATGGCATCCGATGGATTTTACGGTGTGACTGTGATTTTTAAAATAAGTTTTGTAAAATTAATTCTGAAGGAGACGAAAAATAAAAATTTTCGCTTTTCCCTGTTAATTTGCAATGACATTATTAATCTAAAAACGTGACAGATTGTTAGTGGCCAACAGAACACAAAGAGGTTTAACACAATTACCGTAATAGCTCATCGGGAGAAGGCGCGACTGCTAATTGCAGTTTCAAACAGCTATTGTGACTAAACTAGTGAGTAAAAAAAAAAAGTTTCTTTGGGAAAGTTGTTTGTAATCATGGGTAGAATCACGTGTTCAAGTATCGGTCACTAATTACCAGTCACCCTATATAATTTCAGATGACATAATAAGCCTTACATTTATCTCGCAGTCCCACCACAGTCCCGCGCCGCTCCATGAAGCATTGCTACAAGATCCACTGCGAGGACACGGAGGCTCTGTGGCGGACACTGCGATGGCTATTCACGTACAACCAGGGCGAAGACCATAGTGTACGACTGATAACTTAGCCTTACTTAAGTTAATTATGTTAATCAAGTGAAATAAAGTTGACGAAAAATAATTGTGAGCGCGTTTATGTCTTTTGTATGGAGATTATTGTTGGAGGCAGAGGTGTGAAAAATGAAGCCTTTATATCTGCCTACAGGATTAATACATAATTGAGTAGCAAATATGTTAATGTATAGCAAATTTCCTTTAGATAAGGCTTGAAAATCATATATTCTAGTGTTATTAAGGATGAGATTTAGCATTTATAAAACTCGTTTTAGACCGAACTAAAATCTAGTTTGTGAACATTAAGAAACAGGAAGGAAAATAAAGAAAGTATGTTAATAGAAGCCCATAAACAAGTGATTATCATACAAAGCACTAAAAATAGAAGGTTCGATCACTTCTTTTGTATTTATAATGAACTTAAGAGGTTCTATGATTTTTATGACAATTTATGACTTGTGTAGAATTTTAATTGAAGTTAGAAATCTGTCTATTGATTCCGTCAAAGCCTATCGCGAGCTAATCGATAGAAATATTATTATAAACTGCACGTAAATTACAACGCAAAAAATTCATACATTTGCTAATTTCTCCAGAGTGTCAAATAAATGCTAAACATTATTAGTTATTTTTAAGGAGTAATTTTTATTTCAATCGCCCGTAAACAGCAATGTCTGATTAACCATACTACACCAAGTAGCTGAAAATAAAACCCGGAATTTTCTGATTTAAAAAAACATTTGAACAGTTGTTAATTAACATTAAATACGTAACAAATACAAAAATTAATCAAATAACTAAATATCAAGTAAAAGTAATAAAAAAACTAAGTTAAATAGCTACAATTAATTTATTTGCGAAGTTTGTAACTAATGTAACGTATTTTCATTTAATGATTGCTAATAGTGGTGTCGTTTTCAATTACCCGGACCGGATGTCGGCTGCGGCACATCCGGTCTACACGGCGCGGGGTATTTGCTGTATTTGCACGTAATTGATTTAAGGTTCTATATAATAGTTCGAATAACAGACCATTAATAGGGCAGTTAATCCAGTTCACTTGTAAAAAGACACGTTGATGTAAGATTAATTAATTTAGGAAACTATAAACTTATAATAATAATATATTCGCTAACTACTTCGCAGACTCAAAAAGTAGCCTAAACACAACCTCAATAACTGGGCTATGTAACATTAAAAGAAATTTTCAAATTAATGCAGTAATTCCTAAGATTACCACATTCAGTTTAAATAATTAACTTTAGATAATGCTTTTACACAACATATTTTTCGATATTTTTAACTTTAAATCTTAAGATCAGTGAAAACCCTTGCCTATCCCAGTCTTATAAATTGTACTTACATAAAATTGATTTTAACACGTTAACATAAAATTAAGCAATTTCCCAGCACGTCCGTACACGATACATCATACACAGCTATTTACATGGAGTTCCGTTTGTTTATCACTTTCCTTGCGCCTGAGTCACACACTTTACATAAACTTTACAACTCGCATCTAGTGGCTCTCGTAACCAGGAGTAATGGCTGGTCATCATGAAATATAATTGCTTTTAAAATATTATATACTAGCCGTTTTACATGGTTTCACCCACCTCACTAGGAAACCACTTCCCGTACATCGAGAAAAACTGGGCTATATAGGCTATAGAAAAAGTGGGCATATAGGATAAATTACTGAAAAGTTTCGTTAAAAATCCAAAATAATAGTTTTTGCATGAAAGAGTTACAAACATGCTACGCTTACTGTCTTTTGCCAAGGGTTTTCTGGTATTAATGTAATAAATCAAGATACAAAAAAATAAGAAAGGTACATAACTTGATTAATTTTCGAGTAAATCTTGTAGGTATTACAATATATAATAGTTTTATTACAATCGAGATAAGTACTGGTAACATAACGGTAACGTAACATAACGTGCTAGACTAAACTTTAACACATTAATATGAACATCTTCCAAATTCCCGTACGTCCGGTTCCTCGGCAGGTCCCACAAGGTGGAGCACATTATATCACACGCATTCCGCAAGTGAAACCATCGCATTATGTGATGTTGATATAGCCGCAGACACGTCGCTATATCCTTACTATAAACAAGAAAATACCTGTGTCTGTTTGTGTAGAATACTTTTAAAAGACTGAAACATTTAGATCGATATCGGATAATATTGGATCCTATATTTTCAAGAGATGTTAAGCTTTCACGCTAAATTGCTCGACCGATTAAGTTGAATGCAAGCTTACCTATCCAGGCGAGGGATGTAGTTCCGCTAGGACGTAAGTGAAGTTACAGACGAATCCAGGAGCGAAGTCGAAGCATATATAAGTATGTATTTAAATGTAAGGACAATATAGGGGTAGTGTGCAGAATTTTCGCTAAGACACGACTTTTCTCCCGCGCAAAGACATGGGAAATACCAGTAATAGTGATATATTGCATTTTTCCCATACTTGAACTTGAGTGGTTGAATGAAAGTGTACCCCTTAGTAAAGATAATACCACATCTTTATGTATTTTGTGGTCTCACACAAGTAGTCAGCGATCTAGTGCGGTTCCACGATAACGTTGTGGGTGCTTTGGGCTCAAGTGCACCGACAGTACCTATGTTCATCTGTTTTCTTAAAACAACTGTTTGACTTTTGAATTTTCATGTACAAGTTTCAAATTAAGCAGTTGTTTAAGAAAAATGGCCAAGTGTGAGTCGATTTATTAAAGCAAGTTTTTGTATAGGAGCCCCCTAAAATATTTAATTTATTCTAGTTTTCATTGCTGTGTTTATTGTTATTGTGGCGACAATTATATGTCGGATCAGTCAGGATTTCTTCTCGATCTAGCTGGCATCATGTGGGCAGAAATAGGGTTATCGTGCAATGAGATAGACGTTTAAATGATTACAGTTTATTATCAAAACACTTTACACAATCACGATCAACCTCATTATAAAACGTGGACACTAGACGTGACGTAGGGCAGTTCCGTGATGCGAACAGCGCGGCGACTCGACGAAGACTGCGCTCCGCCAAGACCCCACCGACCAACACGGCTCTGCCAAGCGCGCCAAAACCGCCAGAGGGCGCGCTTGCGTGACGTTTAGCGTCCGTACTCATGACCGGCTACGACACGGCCATCCTGCGCAGCACACGTCCTCGTGTGATTCTGTAAAGGAAAAACCACCACAAGTAGTATTTACTACCGCTCGGTCATCTCTGACCAAGCCTCACAAATTAACACACAAATGCCACCGCCATGTACCATCGTCGTCATCACAATAAAAACTGTAAACATACTCTACTACATGAACAAGTTGTTACCAAGTTTACAGAAACACTCGAATAGAGACCTCTAATGCCACGGCTCTCCAGCCGAATAGCAATCTCATTGCTCTCTCACACAT
>NWSH02000535.1:14159362-14186072 GCA_002382865.2 Heliothis virescens
TATCAACGTGTAACGCCATCTGTTCATTAATGTCTGAACTAACGTTTGTTTACCACTAAACAATGTGCTGTCGTCTGTACTTAAGTTTTCTACAACAGTACGTAAATACAATGTCGCAAAGTATTGCACAAACACGGCCCATTCACGGGTGTTTATTGAGGCCCATTCACAAGTACGTAACGAACTCATCAAATAGACCTTTACCATAAAACATTAACACCATGAGTGACGCAACAGATTACAAAGAAAAAGCCTTCAACATATATTGACGCTTTCTTTGGTTTGAAAAGCGAATAAATGGAAATTACGATTAGTTTTAGGCATTTTATAAGTGTAGATTATAATAGATTATTAAATTACAAATACAACATTTATTTAAGTTATTTTGTTAGTAGTCAACGCAGTTTTTTTACTAATTTTAGACTGCCAGCTACTTAAATATTGAACCCAAATTATTACCACGAAAAAAGCACAATTCAAACACGAAACTGTAATAAAACTTAGGTATCTTACTTAATTAAACAATAACTTTCCTACATATTAAAATCGTGCACAAAATAGACGTTTACGACCAATTGACAATTACGACGTTACAAATATTTATTTACATTAAACACTGAAGAAGGAAGACAAATATAAATAAGGTAATTATTTCGACAGCCCGTTTCACTCTTCACACATTCTTACTTGGCTAATTTAGTTGTTCCTATTAATTTTGTTTCAGAATCTTGAAAACAAATTCTTCAGCATCTTACAGTATACTAAGACAATAGAATAAGATAGGAAATATCAAGTCATCAAGAGAAAGTGTTCTGAAAGTCAGGTCTACCAGTGGCAAATCTTCGGTTACCTGTGCCAAGTGATACACAATGCAGTGGTGACGCGCATGCGTATTGGATACTATGTTAATCATGCATAGGATATAGATCTTTGGTCCATTTGTAGACTTTTTTTTAAACAAAACATGTCTTACTCGACTTATGGCCAGTTTCAGAAGTTCGAGATAACGTTATAGATAGTTATCAGACAGATTATCCCATAGAAAAGTAATTAAAAACATATCTATGGCAGTATCTGTCTATCTAGAACTTTATTTGAAACCCGTGAAACTGGCGCTAAATCTCGAGGGAACTATTTCGCGCCCCCAGATGAAAAGTAAAAGTAGTAAAGTAGCCTATAGCCTTTCTTGGTAAATGGGCTATCCAACACTGAAAAAAAATCTCAAATCGGACCAGTAGTTCCTGAGATTAACGCGCGTAACAAACAAACAAACTCAGCTTCAGCTTTATATTATCAAGTATAGATGTGAAGCAAAATAGTGGTAACGAAAAGCGAATTTTAAACATAAAATAGAATGGTGGTTTGGATTATATATGACGATATATTATTATCATAAACACATACAAACGAACACATAACACACTTGAACGCTTAGTTATGTACTTACGCAATAATTATATATGTACACACTAAGTTAACACCATGCTTGACACCGATACGGTCATGTGAACCGGATATTTGCAGCTATATCTATAACTTCACTACATAATAAATATTACAAAACAATGTCCACAACCACATCTGTCTGTTCCCGTTAAACTCAAAAACTACTGTACGCATTTTCATGAGTTTTTATACCGAAAATAATTAATTTATGAATCTTAATTTACGAAAATGAAGTGACTAGCCGCTTCAGGTAAAAAATAATCTATGGGATAGCACATAAAATCTAGCAGACATATTTACAGTCTATTTAGTTATAGTTTATTTACACTTTACAGTCTATATCCTTGTAAGACTAATCCCACCAAAAACATAAATGTAAAAAAGGAAAGCCAAGTTCAATACAAAACCTATGCTTGGTTGTGGGTTTTCGCCGCAAAAAGAATGGAGATCTAAATGAGTACCAAGTTCTGTACAAAATCCAAATATGTTTTTATAGGAACAAGATTTGACATGGCCAGTTTTCATTNAAAGTAATGATATCCCACCAAAAACATAAATGTAAAAAAGGAAAGCCAAGTTCAATACAAAACCTATGCTTGGTTGTGGGTTTTCGCCGCAAAAAGAATGGAGATCTAAATGAGTACCAAGTTCTGTACAAAATCCAAATATGTTTTTATAGGAACAAGATTTGACATGGCCAGTTTTCATTACCTCAGTTTATAATAAAATATATATAAAACATTTTTGTAATCCTGATAAAAACTGGCCAAGTCATATCTTGTGCCTATAAATACATATTTGGATTTTGTACAGAACTTGTTACTCATTTAGATCTCCATTCTTTTTGCAGCGAAAACCCACAACCAAGCATAGGTTTTGTATTGAACTTGGCTTTCCTTTTTTACATTTATGTTTTTGGTGGGATATCATTACTTTTTGTAAAGAAGCAGGTTTAGATTTAATTTTTTTTCTTGCGTTTCCGCTGTATAGTTTTCTTTTTAGGATTTCGTACCCAAAGGGTAAAATGGGACCGTATTACTAAGCCTATCTCATAAACCGTGATAGCTAGGAAGCTGAAATTTTCACAAATGATGTATTTCCGTTGCCGCTATAACAAGAAATACTATAAATTTAAAAAATATTAAAATTAGGGGGGGTCCCCATACAATAAACGTGTGACGTTGTATGGGGACCCCCCCTATTTTTTAACTTTTTTCTATTTTCAGATTTTTTCCTACGCTTACACACAATTACCGAGCTAGGTTCCAAATTTCATATTTCTAGGTTATCTGGAAGTAGGTTAGGTTTAGGTACTATAAGTCAGTCAGTCAGTGGGAATTTTACGACTTTTGGACCTTCATATCTTTATAACCGTTTGAGCTAGCTTCATGAAATTTGGGCTTCTAGGTGTCCTTATGGACATAATGAAACACGCGTAGTTTGAAGTGTTTACGTTTAATAGGTTTTGAGTTATGGAGGGGTAAAAAGTGGCACCAAATGGTTCGTGTAAATATACACGTGGCGCTTGCCAGCCAGTCTTTGCTTGAACTTGGCTTGACACGCTGCCGCGTGTCTAGATAAGTGCGTAGATTTCAGGAGTCGACGATTGTGATACCTAAAAGAAAGAAAATCCCTTTAATTGCATGCCTAAAGACTCATGGACATAACATTTATACAATAAATAACAGACATAATGAAGCCTCTTTAAAAAAAATGACAATTGGTGACCTATATAAATAACCATGAGTGGAAAACCAAGCATAATTTATTTAACGTATTTGTTAGCGCAAGAACCTTTTCTAAAACATAACGCCGACGATTTATATTTATGTTGTTTGAAACAGACAGACAGACAGTGTTACTTTCGCATTTTAAATTATTATTAGTGCAGATTATTATATCAATATTTTCCCAGAAGTCATAATAAAATATTTGGAAGATAAATGGATACCTTCTCATCATAATCTGTTAATTTATTATTTGAATAACGTTCGATAGGAAAGTAAACGTAAAACGTCTGCAGACATAATTTAATAAATAATTGCCTGTCATTCTGCGAAATTGCAGTTCTTCTATTATTTATTTCACGAAGTTTTTTTGATGAAGATTCTCTAAACATGAAATATCTAGATTTCGTCCGCGACTTTGTTCAAAGAGGGAACGTGTGGGACCTGGATTAAAATCTCCTTTTCACCTCAATCGGCTTAGCTATTGTTGCCTGAAGCATTACAAACAAACAACAAACTCAGTTATACATTTAAAATTTTCATCTTATTACAATATTTTGTAGAGTTTACATTAACTTATTTACATAGTTTTGAATAATAATGGAAACCCTAAACTAGCACAAAAAAGGCTGCTAACAAATGCTTCGAACTTAAAATAGGGTGGTAATGGACAAACCAGTAACATTTATATTTTCGTACTGACAACATCTAGTTAGTGGTCTATTGAGCAGCCATTTCAATGCGTTAATAAGATTGAATGCAAACATAAATGCAGCAACAAGAGCAAGTCGACAGCGCTGCACAAAGCGAACAGCGGTGCAACGTCACTTGTTTACAATCATAAGCTCAACATTATTGGCACCTACTTTCTTAGGAGAAAGATTCCTAAAATAAACAACAAGACATCCTAACTTATGATGTAAGTGCGAAAGTCTGTATGTGCTTTTGTTGACTATTTCAGAGCTATTACGGAGATATTTCAAAAGCACATCTGAGCTTTTGAAATGATACTGAGTTTAGAAGGCACTAACAGTAGTGCGCATTTTCCTGTTAAATCTTGTACCATGGAACTTTGTTGACCATTTTAACATACTCATAAGAATTGACTGTCGATGTCAGCTATACAGTTAACCCTACGGGGCCCACTAGGGCATGAGCCTGTCGGGGCTGCGGGTTGTTCGCGCGAGTTACCGCGGCCCAGCTACACAAAGGGCTCCCGAAGGAACACGGTGGGTTTTATTCAGTAAAAGACTGACACTCCCTCACGCTGTCACCCACAGCGGGAGGGGTCATTCTGATGACTTCCCATCGATAAAAAAAGCTATTCAGTTAAAGCTTTACAATAAACTTGCACCAACGTAATCCGTAATATGCAATCTGTCTATCTTGATTTTGCCTACTCCAGACATAAATGGTCTACTCTTTAACTGGCCCACGTTTAACCCAATCTCGATCACCAGACGCAGCGGCACCGCAGTCACTATCAATGGCAATCATTGCTATCTAACACCCACACTAGTGCCCCAAAAACGCCTTACATGCCACCTGCTACACAACCGTGTCACGTGTCCGCCGTGTCCGGCCCGTGTCCGGCACGCGAGCGGTCCGGACCTCGGACGAGTTTTCTCCGGTAATTGCCGCGTCCGGCCGTTGCGTCATGCGTACGCGCAGAGCTTTGTTCAGGAAATGTTGCTTTATAGCGACATGTTTTGGTGTTATTTTAATTTTATAATTGTTCGAGTACATTCGAAAGTTTAGTCAGATAAGTAGAGCAAATTATTAACCGTGAAATGGACTGAATAAAATTGAGAATAATTCTGGTAAATTAATTTTAATCGTAATCATTTGAAATCTAAAATTAATTTAATTTGATAAGATGACCAATAATATAATTCACAATCGCCTTACTTAATAACTTATCTATATGAAGAGAAAATACTCAAAACCGAAATGATGTAACGAGACCCAGATTCTCATCGAATGGAATGTTCAAAAAAATTGTCAAAATCTTCACNTTAAAAAAAATGACAATTGGTGACCTATATAAATAACCATGAGTGGAAAACCAAGCATAATTTATTTAACGTATTTGTTAGCGCAAGAACCTTTTCTAAAACATAACGCCGACGATTTATATTTATGTTGTTTGAAACAGACAGACAGACAGTGTTACTTTCGCATTTTAAATTATTATTAGTGCAGATTATTATATCAATATTTTCCCAGAAGTCATAATAAAATATTTGGAAGATAAATGGATACCTTCTCATCATAATCTGTTAATTTATTATTTGAATAACGTTCGATAGGAAAGTAAACGTAAAACGTCTGCAGACATAATTTAATAAATAATTGCCTGTCATTCTGCGAAATTGCAGTTCTTCTATTATTTATTTCACGAAGTTTTTTTGATGAAGATTCTCTAAACATGAAATATCTAGATTTCGTCCGCGACTTTGTTCAAAGAGGGAACGTGTGGGACCTGGATTAAAATCTCCTTTTCACCTCAATCGGCTTAGCTATTGTTGCCTGAAGCATTACAAACAAACAACAAACTCAGTTATACATTTAAAATTTTCATCTTATTACAATATTTTGTAGAGTTTACATTAACTTATTTACATAGTTTTGAATAATAATGGAAACCCTAAACTAGCACAAAAAAGGCTGCTAACAAATGCTTCGAACTTAAAATAGGGTGGTAATGGACAAACCAGTAACATTTATATTTTCGTACTGACAACATCTAGTTAGTGGTCTATTGAGCAGCCATTTCAATGCGTTAATAAGATTGAATGCAAACATAAATGCAGCAACAAGAGCAAGTCGACAGCGCTGCACAAAGCGAACAGCGGTGCAACGTCACTTGTTTACAATCATAAGCTCAACATTATTGGCACCTACTTTCTTAGGAGAAAGATTCCTAAAATAAACAACAAGACATCCTAACTTATGATGTAAGTGCGAAAGTCTGTATGTGCTTTTGTTGACTATTTCAGAGCTATTACGGAGATATTTCAAAAGCACATCTGAGCTTTTGAAATGATACTGAGTTTAGAAGGCACTAACAGTAGTGCGCATTTTCCTGTTAAATCTTGTACCATGGAACTTTGTTGACCATTTTAACATACTCATAAGAATTGACTGTCGATGTCAGCTATACAGTTAACCCTACGGGGCCCACTAGGGCATGAGCCTGTCGGGGCTGCGGGTTGTTCGCGCGAGTTACCGCGGCCCAGCTACACAAAGGGCTCCCGAAGGAACACGGTGGGTTTTATTCAGTAAAAGACTGACACTCCCTCACGCTGTCACCCACAGCGGGAGGGGTCATTCTGATGACTTCCCATCGATAAAAAAAGCTATTCAGTTAAAGCTTTACAATAAACTTGCACCAACGTAATCCGTAATATGCAATCTGTCTATCTTGATTTTGCCTACTCCAGACATAAATGGTCTACTCTTTAACTGGCCCACGTTTAACCCAATCTCGATCACCAGACGCAGCGGCACCGCAGTCACTATCAATGGCAATCATTGCTATCTAACACCCACACTAGTGCCCCAAAAACGCCTTACATGCCACCTGCTACACAACCGTGTCACGTGTCCGCCGTGTCCGGCCCGTGTCCGGCACGCGAGCGGTCCGGACCTCGGACGAGTTTTCTCCGGTAATTGCCGCGTCCGGCCGTTGCGTCATGCGTACGCGCAGAGCTTTGTTCAGGAAATGTTGCTTTATAGCGACATGTTTTGGTGTTATTTTAATTTTATAATTGTTCGAGTACATTCGAAAGTTTAGTCAGATAAGTAGAGCAAATTATTAACCGTGAAATGGACTGAATAAAATTGAGAATAATTCTGGTAAATTAATTTTAATCGTAATCATTTGAAATCTAAAATTAATTTAATTTGATAAGATGACCAATAATATAATTCACAATCGCCTTACTTAATAACTTATCTATATGAAGAGAAAATACTCAAAACCGAAATGATGTAACGAGACCCAGATTCTCATCGAATGGAATGTTCAAAAAAATTGTCAAAATCTTCACACCATCCCAGTGGCGGTGGAGAGTTGCACAACACGAGGTGCGCGGGCGCAGCTCTCACCGCCAGTCGCACCTGACGCGCCGGCACGGACTGCCGACACCACCACGCACACACTGACAACTGTCGCGAACACTACTTTTATTCGGAATTCGGAACATCGAATTCGCAGTGATATAAAATTGAATAACAGGATTTTATTATTATTGAAATAAATAGTTTTGGTGTGCAAGGCTTGGGATCCGAGTGAGAGTGGTGTGAGGAAAGTGAGTGCAGGCGGAGCATGCGCTTGCGCTGATATTTTCACTTTCTACGCGACGGGACACTGCGCACCGTGAGTATACTGACTGCAGTAACCCCGGGTTACGTAACGCGCTTTCTGACGCGAGCGCCCGCGCCGGATAATCAATCAACTGTTATGACTGTTACATCGCACGCGACAAAACTTTCAACCATAAACGCGTTGCCTTTCTCATGTACAGGAAAATGTACTATTAACTGTAAAGCTATAAACGATTGAATCGTATCTAATGTTGAAATTGATTTATTATCTGGTACAAATAAAATGGTTCATGAACTCTACCTTCACTGGTATAACTTAATTAATCATGAAGTAAAAGTAAATCAGACCACAAAAATATTTTATGAGCTATAAAAACTGCATTCACCCCACTCACTAAGAAAGAGTTTGTTCTCTAATTACCACCACGAGATCGTAAGTCAACGGCCTCATCTTTACAGTCGCTGCAGCTTCATACAAAATTGTATTGTTTTTCGAAAGTTGAGATAAACTAGAAATAGGTCAGGCTGATGGCCTCAGCGATAGTCTTGCAGCGCTGAGAACTGATGCACATCGCGCCTTCAAGCGCTTTATTGCTTAGATTATGATGTTTTACGAAGCAAGATAAAAAAACATTGTTTCGTAAGATCGTTCATCCGAATTCCTGACTTACAGGAAGTGCATAGATTATTTCCTCTGAAAATAAATTAGTTGATTTCATGACCTGCGTTACTTTTTCAAGCATCCTTTCAGACAAGGCACATAAAGGCTGTACCAAGGTCAGGTCTACAAACCTTTCTAGAAAATTAGTTACAAGAAGTGAATGAAAATTCTCTAAAATGTATTCAAACTTGGCAAAATTTTAGTAGGCCATAACTGCATAATAATGAGACACTTTCATGCCCCAAAAGATGATACTTTTCAGGACCAAATTTGCCTTCTGTAACGAGCCCATAAAGTACATAAATGCAACTCAACCTGCAAAATTATAACAACAATACAACTAACTAAAGATTCACATTCAATTTTATAATCTAAAGACACAAATCGTGCATCCTATAAAACTCTTTTATATAACGCTAGTAAGTAGCATGGTTAAGGATAATGATCAATAAAACTACGCGCGTGTCGTCATCAGCATTGACCCGCCATCGCATAATGAGCTCGTGAACATTCAACCGCATGCGCATTTGGAAATAACGCATATCAAAACATCGATTGCATGCTGTACAATGTACGTGTTTGGAATAAAACAGATGTTAAAACCGAATTGGTGAAATTTTATTAGATGTAGAATATTGTAGAATATATTAAATTGCTGCATCTTCAACATCTGATTAACTAGCTCTTCCCCACAGTTCCACCCGCGTCCCAAAGGAACCGTTTCAGGCTCTAGACTACCAGGATATCAAATTCAATTCAAATAGATAAAGTAATCGACGGATTATTTTCGCATTTATAATATTAGTAAGGATATTAATGTTTTGCATTTCTAAAAGTTGTATGTATTAAGAATGGAAATAATTAAAACAATGTTTATTTCCGTAAATTCGAACCTATCCTATGTCAAACCAAAAAGCTCACAAAAGGTTTACTTTTAAAACTTCTTTGATAGCGGAATCAAGCAATACTAAAACATCCAAAAAAA
This sequence comes from Heliothis virescens, assembly GCA_002382865.2. Taxonomy (NCBI): domain Eukaryota; kingdom Metazoa; phylum Arthropoda; class Insecta; order Lepidoptera; family Noctuidae; genus Heliothis; species Heliothis virescens. The sequence continues at coordinate 14,168,511 of NWSH02000535.1, forward strand.
ATTGAAATTAGGCAGAAAACACAATAAACAGTCAAGCGCAGAATAACAAGCATATAACCATCCGATATCGAGTGATCAGTCCACTACAAAACAAATGCCACAAAAACCCGGTCCTAGATGTCAGGTGTTGTGTAACGAGTAACGATGTTCTCGTGTGAAACGCGCCTTACATCACTGAAACCGTGCCGTTGATACGCGCCTGCGCCTATTGATCGTTTGTTATGTTTTTATCACTTGATTGGATACGGTATACATTGTAATGGAATGCCTACGATTCGACATTTGGATTGCCCGGGTAATTAGGTCGAGGAGGTCAGATAGGCGATCAGTCTATGTGAAACACTGGTACTCAGATGCATCCAATTAGACTGGAAGCCGACCATTACATAGTTTGGGAAAGTGCTAGGCTGATGACGGTTTATTAATAGTAATTTTTGGTGAAACAATGTTCAAATAATCAAACCTTCATTCGAAAGACGAACTCTCTCTTCGTGTTTTACAGTTTCAACTTACAAATCTCAATCTAAATCATAGCAAAAGCTGGTATGATATCGAGAAATCTTTATAAATCGTATAATCTTCATTGCATCATGTCCCTATGATTCATAATTACAAACATAAAAAATAAGCTAAAATTCTCATAATACAACAGAAAAAGTGTAGTATCCAATAATGTAGAACCATCGAAAGTAAGTCGAAAACGTTCACGCACTAGTTAGTTGCCGCGGCGACGCTTCACTTCACTGACTGCAGGTGGTTATTACTGGAATAGCCGACATTTTCCACCGCTGTCTCCTCCATTCATGCCTGTAATGCTATTTTGTATTGTAGGCATTCAATCTGATTTCTGAATAAAAGTTGCGTCTATTAATTGCGATTTAGTTATTCTTCTTAAATGTCTCTAATGTTTGACAAAAGCTTTGTATAGTTCACGAATAAAACGGGCATGTGCATGTGTTTGTAAAAGAAAAAGCTCTTTATAAATATTGATTTTCTGTTTACACTTAAACGTAGTTCACATTAATCGTAAAAGTCAAATTTAAGTTTATAAATACATAGGCCCGTCAAAAGTGTTACAACATTTTTAAATATTTATTGAAAGAAAATATTTATAGGTACACGCTAACCAAATATACTAACTTTCGTAAAAAGAGATTTTCCACGATTTTATAATATTAGCACTATTTCTTCTTTCGATGAGAAATAATGTACAGTGAAGGTAAAATGGCAGATTAATGTTTATTTGCACAATGATAATAATTTACTCAGAATGATTTATACTTCACGGCACGTTTCATACTTCGCGATTTCAGTATACGACCTGAATATGTCTCCATGAGTTACATGAACACTATTTGTCTAATGGCTACTATAATGACTGAAGAAATTAGAAATTATTTTGCTTTAAGCCCCAACTCCAGGAAAAACATGGAGTCATAAATTAGTGTTAGTAACATTACGCATTTCACATCGGGTTTTCCCAAATCAGGTATTACACAAGCCATTTAAAATTCACCTACAAAACGATTATTTAACCTAATTGATAACGTTAGCCATAAAAGCGAGCCATGCCTAAAAGCTATAAACGTCATGGTATACACACACGGCCGTAGAATTGGGGCCAGCAGAAAAACTGCTACAATGGGCGTAGAAACTGAAAGTTAATTATTATTTACGTTTGAACTGGTTTGCCGCAAAATGTATGGTAAACTGACCTGGTCAAACCATGTGTTTTGGTCATAAAACTTAGCCTTTGGCCATCTCTTCTATATAAGATAAAGTCTTATAATTAATATGCCGCATTATTTTGAAATAAGTAGTGTGATTTGAACTAATTTTATAGTAATTCTATGAATTTCCACCTTTAGACATAGGCGATAATTATGTACACAAACTGCATAGTATCAGAGAGTATTATTATACTAGCATATCATGATGGGAACACATAACATATCAAGAGGTTAGGAAAGCTGCTTTCCCGCACTTCAATATGCACATCTAAACGTAGAGACTAGGTATAACCTGACCTCGATGAAGGTTGCAACTTTCAACTTCAGTTTATTGTTGCATCAAAAAGTAAAGTTTAAATAAACCAAGTTATTAGAACACTTATGGGAGTTAAAAATAATTACAGAATTTCTTCGAGTAAAACTGAAATTACTGCATACAAACTGCATTAATTTAGGTTAAAAGTTGCTTACTTTATTCGATTGATGCAGCTCCGTTCCAAAGTACTCTATTGACTGAATACAATATTGACCCAATCCTATGATTGGGTTAAATTGGGTCATAATATACATATTTACCTATTTTGTGGCAAGTGTAAGCCCAAGTAAAAAGAATCAGGAAACAAGTACAAAAATACAGGTATTCAATGCTTTCTTATCTAAATATAAATATCTGTATGCAAATACTCGGTACTATTAACAAATCAAACAAACCAATAAACAGTAATCATAAATCATCGAAACACACGGCATTAAGTAACCATTATCACGAACATCTGCACACCTGCGTGATGAACAGTTTTATCTCTCCATCTACAACGTTCGTCCATTTGGATGAAAGTTACTACTCATTATTACAAAACCCATCAAATTGTTCTACTTAGAACATTAAACGTGTGAAAATGATGGACGTCCCCATTAAAAACTTAAGTTCTCAGCATTCATTAAGAATTACGCCAAAACAGAGACTTTTATGTCCAACTCCAAAAACTGAACTCTCTAATTAGTCATTACGAGTCGCGTAATATTAAATCGTGGGAACCGTTGGTCGGGCGCGTTCGTGAAGCATCGTGTGCGTTCGGGAGGGCTCGCGCGCGCTCGGGCGCTGTCGTGCGCGGCGGCGACCAATCAGCGTAACATGACGCAACTGCTTTCACTAGCGCCCAAAGCAAACACGTCGATCGATTTTGTAATTATATTGGAATGCGATGCTTTCTTATTTGGGTTTTGATTCGGTTTCCTCGGCTGTTTCGTAATAAGTAGTCATAATACTTCCGTTTTTGGAGGCTGTATAAGTTGGTCAGATGTTAACTAGCTCACGTGTCATGTAAACTCGTGTAGTTATTAATCGATAGGCCATTTAAGCCCGTGCTAAGTATGACGGTGTAGGCGTACGGTAGTAGCGATGTAGTGTTATGGTAATTAAGTTTGCGGAAATTATGTGCGAGCTTCCGTTACGGTTACCGGCATTACTGGAAACCATTTGAATAATGATCATATTAATCATTTGGTGTTCGATTTATTAATGGCGACAATTTGTCTTTGTATGGCTTGTTTTTTAATATCCGGCTTAAAACATAATTGATTGTTCTACCAGAAAATTACCATTAAAGTTATTCGGCTTCTAACCGATTTTAAGACTTGTTGCTGAGATTTTGGAGGAAAACTGTAGAACAATTTGTTCCACAACATGATTACATTTAGAGATAGATTCACTTGCTATTCAAAAAGCACAGCGTCACGCTTTTCGCTTCAATTTGTTGATGATGACAATGGCACCTGCGCCGCGCATGCGCACCGGCGCGCCGCGGCTCCGCCCTCCACTCCGGCGCACGCCTTGACACTGATTTATAAGTCACTTGTTTGTAAAGCCGATTCAAGTGTTTGACTATTTGCATTTTATTGTTTAACTTTCAGATTTCTTATGGTAATTAAGCAGGATCATAGTTAATGAATGCTTATTGGGCGGCATTTTATAAAGCCATTTTAAGGGAAATCAATTCCCATTGAGTTACCTACTTCTTATTAAAATCAAAGTTTTTATGTACTGTGGTCTTCATAGGTTTTCATGAAGTTGTTTGCAGTGAAATTGCAAATAACGATGTACGATACGATACGTGTACGATAGTAAAAAATAATTGATAACCTAATATTAATTAGCTAATAAATTATATTTAAAAACAGTTAATTGTTAGCGCTAGTAAAACCACCCTGGTACCCAATACCTATCTCAGCTTCAGGCGGATCTTTACTAAGTATAAGATGACATTTTAAAGACAATGACCCTCCTCTGCGTGACCTACAAAACCTTAACGATTCAAAACAATAATAAATTAAATCCGCTTTTAACCACGATGCCCACAAAATAACAAACGACATGTTATCTGTTCCCTGAAACGTAAAGCTTAATTAAAATGGTACAACATAGTCTTACGTTAAGAAAACAAAACTGCACGCTTATCTGTTCATCAGTTAATTAATATTGGCTAATGATCACTTGCGCGAGCGCAGGGTACAGTGAGAAATATTAACAGAAGATACAGTGTTAACGGAGCATGAAGAAAAAGCTGTATATGATGTGACATTAACTTATATCAACGAGAATATACAAAGAGTCTTAGTAGATAAGTATATAGATATTATTTGATTAATTATAACTTTTACAGGAGCTCAGCATCTATAAATTAGATATGTAGCCTAATATAATTGTACAGACGGCAACACATAAATCTACTACAATCTGTCAATTATAAGGCTCAATGTTCATTGGGTCAATTTTACAGTTTGTAGAAGCTTGATGTGCTAGCGTCTGTGCAAAGTGAACCTTCTGAGTTGTGCCATCACGTTTAGAGGTTGGATGCGCAGGGTGCGGTCGTTGACCCCGCTGGCCGGTCGCCATGGAAAGTGAAATCCGCGGCCCTAGAAAATGAGAGTTTATGCACACTCGTGGTGGCTTTAACATAGTATACACTATTATTGTACCTATTAGGATCTCTCGTTATGATAGCCTACAGGTGTGGTCTGTAGGCGTTACTGCACCGTGATGGAAAGGTAGGCTTAAATACAAGATTTACAGTTTCCTATAAAGGAAGATGCAAATCCTGGTCCCACCTTCCAATAGCTATGTGTGTTACATCGTTGGATAGGTATTTTTGAGCTGAATAAAAGTTACTATGGCGCTAAGTTCCAAATCTTAGTCCGTTCAGAGTTATTCTTGAATAANAAAGGAGGATGCAAATCCTGGTCCCACCTTCCAATAGCTATGTGTGTTACATCGTTGGATAGGTATTTTTGAGCTGAATAAAAGTTACTATGGCGCTAAGTTCCAAATCTTAGTCCGTTCAGAGTTATTCTTGAATAAAGAAGGTAATTTTGTCGTTTGGCCTAGAGCACGCCAGGCATGAGGGATTTGTAGGCCCAGCCTTATTTTTAAATAATGTCATTGTAGACAACGATAATTAAAAAAATGTATAGGTTTAAAATACGCTATTGTGTTTATTTGTAAAAAAAGCATTTTGTCAATGTCGACATCTGTTTCACTTTTTGTCATAAGGTTTGCGACTCAGTGACGCAATTGACGACCGTAGGTTAGTATCTACACTACGGGTATAAAGCATTAAAGGGTATAAAGCAAAGAAATGCAATTATTACGTAAAAATAGCATTACTTGGCTACTGATAAAACTACCATGTTTAATAAAGAATAACTCTAAACGGACTAAGATTTGGAACTTGGCGCCATAGTAACTTTTATTCAGCTCAAAAATACCTATCCAACGATGTAACACACATAGCTATTGAAGGTGGGACCACATTTCATAGAAACTCTGGCATCATCCTTTACTTACATCTACTTCACCTAAATATGTATTAGTTATAAATACGAAGAGATAGCTAATTAATACAAATCCATGAAATCGTTGCACATAAGTTTTTTAACAGTCACAATGTAGGACACCAAAAGAAAATACATGTTAGTAGAATCAATACGCAATATCTGTACGCAACAATTGCGATACGATCATTGTGTATAGCTACGTAATACAAGCATTTTCCCAGCGCACACTTTTACCGCAGATCAATGACTTACTCAATCGTATAAAAACATTAAAAAACCTTTCGTTAAATGAGGTCAAAGACATCGCAACACAAAGGAGGAAAATTTAATAACAGACTACAATATAGGTCGGAGTTTCTAGACATCGCCGCGTGTGAACCGAAGCTTTTACATACGACATCACAATCGGAGGAAAACTTCGTATCGGTGTGAACAAACCAGCGCGACCCAGTTAGTTAATATAGACGTTAATAATAACTACAGATAAGCAGAGTCATTTCAAACACTTTCTTATAAGTTAAGTGCCTGGGAGGGAACGTAAAGCCGGCGTCTCCGAATGCTACTCAGTAGTAGTCGCTGTTACAATTCCACGTCAGAGGCCGTCAGGCGGATTTGAGGAAACTCTAACAATAGGGCTTGTCAGGTGATCAAACCTGCAGCTGATTCTTTAAGAAGAATAACTTAAACACTAATACCTAGTGTTTTGGCTAACTAAGAAATCCGCAGGCTGACGATAGATTTCCACAAACATGGCTTGTTACGAAACTGTTTACTTTAAAACAAGTGCTGCAATACTTTCTTAAAACTTATACAACTTTTGTTTACCTCTGTACTTTTAAAAGATACTATCGCGAACACAAGTGTCATCTCTATTCTAATTCAGTATTCATCTCTGAAGATTACCATCTTTGACACTTTGGAATCGTGACTGAACTTACAAATCTCCTTATTAAGGTTGACCTTTACATCTCATGGCATCCATTATTTGTGTAACCTTTTCCTAACTGTGTTGGGAAAAACTTTCAACCCTACAAATTTTCGCTAAGTATCAGTCTTACGTTAAGTGAGAGCCTGACCTTCTCAATCCAGTTACCTGGGCAACATGAATTACACGGTACCCCTTAATTATACTGGATAGTCTTTCTGCCTACTACCCGTAAGGACTGCAAAACACTCGAAGTACTATTTTAATTGTAATATCACAGACGCAGGAAATCATTTTACGTATTTAATGAAAATTTAACAAAAATATAATTATAAATTACCAGCACCTAATCTAAAGTATGTGATCAAGACAAGTGCGTATGCGCACAGCGGCGCGTGCGCGCAGCGTTTCACTGAACGCTCCAGTTCCTGAAGCAGCCGTCAGCCGGAGAAATTAAAACTATATCGTGTCAGACAGCTTGAAACTTTACACCACTGGCGAGATTGAAAAGTTCGTTCTCACTTGTTTTATGTGTCAAATTCACTGATATTACTTATTCATATTAAATGTTAGCAAGTTCATCTTGTTTGCTAGTATTGGTAACTTGTAAAACTAGCAGCATTGATAAAGTTTAGTTTGAATAATTACAAGTTTGAATAGATACAGTAAGATAGTTTTTTTTTTATTAATCTTGGCCGGGAAAACTCAATTATTAGTCATGGGTAGAGCTTTTGTATACCAAAGGGCACCCTTATTTTAACTTAAGCATCAAGTAGAGATTGCAAAATAATTCAATAACATTCGAAACATCAACGAGCGTAGATTACTTCAAAACAGAGGAATGCATTACCCAATAGAAGATGTAACTCCTCAACTAAACATTACGTAAAGGTCACAGCAGGTCACCTGTTAACGTAGAAGCAGGCGCGGGCGCAGCGCGCGATCGTAACTCCACGCTTTACGACAGACGTGACTACAAATAATATTGTTATTAGATACACCAGTGCTGGCTTCGCATGAATAACTAATTTTATTTACGATTTGTTACAATGAATTCATTAAATCGGTCTTAATATAGACGTGTTTATCAACAATAACATTGTTTTGTAGGTAAAACCTGACTGACAGTCAAATTGTGAGCTGAAGAGTTTGTTTGTTTGTACGCGATAATCTCAGGAACTACTGATCCGATTTGAAAAATTATTCCAGAGTCAGATAGCTCATTTATCGAGGAAGGCTATAGCCTACTTTTTATCCGGGTGCGCGCAGTAGTTTACACGGGAAAGCGGGTGAAACCGCTGGTGGAAGCTAGTATTTAATTAAAATTGTGATGAAACCATGAATAAAATTCACTTAAATTGGCCATACAAAATGGAAAACAAGAGTGGAAAATCTGGGACAGAAGACACTTGTACATACTTATGAATATTGTGCAAATATTTCCAGTCAATATTACTCAATTAGATAATAATCAAGTGATTGAACCAAATGGCCCTCGCCGCCATGGCTGCTAGAAATTCACCGGATACCCCCATTTGGCACCTATTTACATTTATCACTACAATAAAAAGCTGTAACCAGCTAATTAGCGGAAAAGGCGATCCATAGACAAACATATAATTACACAGATGTACAAACAGATATCGCGGTTAACAGAGCGTAGTTAATTGTGCAGTTAAACCTCGTGGTAACCTCGGCGTTACCTTCGTGCGTTTGCGCAGATGCGGGCTACGAAAGCTGCGCTGGGATTTAGTTTGATTTGATACATAATATCGTCTGGTTTTCCCAAAAATGTAGATTGAGAAGGTCCAAAATTACATATACGTATTTTAAAAATCTAATTTTAACTACGATTCTGATAATCAACCGAATCTAGCACACAATCTTCAAGCTGCCATCTGAAACACCAAACTCCAGCTTTGCTTCTTGAGTCGTTTCGATCTTATAACCGATATGAAGTTAAAAACCTTAGTTATGTATCAAATGCGATCTCTCTCATTACCATGGCCAATAAAAAGGTTTAATCTCTCAATAAAATATCGCCTCGCCATATAAGTTGCGTATCCTAGTTTTCACCGGCGCGTGTGTCGGAGATGCGACCAGACGAGACGGACTCGACGCGACAACGACTGTTGTACTAGCTTTGATTGTGCCGATAGCTGTATTCCAGTAGCAAAGCGAAGATATACCATGCGATCGAAGATGTTTTTCCATTGAATATATAGGTTCGTGACATTATGTTTATAAAAACAACTCGACTACAGTAAAAACTAGACTGCCAAGAAATATAACCATTTTTACAGGCGTTTGTCATGTGTTTAGAGAAAATTCTCCTCTCTGTTTTCTAATGAATATATGTATGTATACCCAACGCCTATTAATTACCTAAACGCCCTGTATTGAATCTGATTGCTATCAAAGCTAACTCGTTCCACACAATGAGTGACGCACGCAGTTTAAAGCTATCGCCTCGCTCAATGTAGCCGGTCATGGTCTGACTAGGTTTCCGGCGGTGACTAAACATAATCACTGCATATGTACGAGTTTCACCACTAATGGTCCACCACTAATCGCTCACTAATCAGAGTTTTTTTACGAATCGATGCGATTGCGAATTATCGATGCGTAATAGTTCGCAGTCAGTAGAAAGCTTGTCATGTCGCTACACTGTATATGGGTATGTATGACAAGTTGCTTTGAATACTGTCCTGGATGCGATTGTCAATATAAGCATTCTACCTGTGTAGACTTGATTTTTTCACAAGCCATGCTATGAAAAAATCATGGCTTGTGAACCGCACCATATACTATCCGAAGGCTATCCCTGATTGACTGGTCATGATCAATCAGGGACAGCAGTCGGAAAATTCATAATTTGACAATGTATGTCTGTCTGTTTTAATAATATGTTAAATTGTAAACGGTTTCGTGTGATTCACAATATTTCGCACGTTCGCAATCTCGAGATATATTATAATCCAACGGAATTCACAATCTTACGGTAACATATATAAACCTTTATATACCTACTTGTAAAAAAACATGTTTTGAACTACAGATAATTCTGTTTTTATTATCTTCTACTAATAAGCATTTGAAATTCATTAAGTAATTAAAATCTAATGGCACATCATCAATCACTCCTGTAACGAATACGTTGTCGTGTCACGATGACGGAATACATGCAAAGGCGTAATCAATACAATTGGATGCCTGCCCACAGCCCGCGGTCGACTATACGATAGTTTAATAATCGCTGCGCGCACGCAACTTAGATACACTCGCGTGAACTCACGGGAACGACATTGTTTAAAGTTTTGTTTTTGTACATGTCTCGAATCTCTTTCTTATGAGGGAGCTTTGAACTGCTTTGGATATAATTTCACGGTTATTTATCTTAAATTTCTTGTGAATTTCACTTTAAATCAACCTGTAATTTTCTTAGGAGCATTACTTACTTCTTACAACATACCTACAAACAGTATTAGTAGGAAACGTTTTAATTGAAAAAGTGCCTTATGCAACTTTTTGTCTTAAGTTTATTATGACTTTTGTACAGCGAGTTCATAAAAACATACCAATAGCAACGGTGTAGATTGCTTGATAAGGGAAACTTGGCCATCACGTACGAGAGTTAAAGTAATTTGATCATCACCCCATCACTAGTAGTGGACAGTGCAAATGTTGGAAATCACGTCAAACGGACGCTTTTCTTCCATCCACACTCGCTTTCTATCCGTTATGTTCAGAATCAATGCGCAAGATCATGATTTCACTACTACATGATCATCGTATTTTCTATAGTTTTCGTGATCGATACGCGGTAAAAGCATCCGAGTAACACTTTTACCTTCACTCGATAAATTAAAGAAATCGATACTTGTGATTATGTGATCGACGATAAACGTACGCGCTTCTTACACATTCACTTTGCGGTCAAATTATGTTATTTGAATTCAAAAGAAGCTTAAAAGCTAGTCATTTTAACCACACTCTTGAAAAAAGAATAGATTAGGTTACTCAAAGACTGTAGTTATGACCGGTTTTTGCCAGGAAAGTAAACATTGTAATAGCATAAAACGGCAATCTAAATGAAGACATTTGACGCTCCACTTTTCCAAGTTTACGACCACAAATTGGCCGCGAGCACGACTAACTCAAAACTAAAGGAAGTAAAATAATGAAACCAGCTACCGTGAAGAGTATTCAAACAAATATAAATTATTCACTTTCACTTTAAATATAGAGCGTTAATTAAATGTATAACAATTATTTAAAAATAACATAACAGCAATTAGGTGATAAGTGATTCTACAAATCATGTTTCTGTCGACATAACTGGACTAACGACTTCCGTGTTTCTTGTTTCAGATGATTCCCGTAATACGGATGGGCGCCATACTGTGGCTGCTCTGCGCCGCACTAGCAGAGGTCACAGAACAGAACAGCACCACAACGAAGGCTATCAGGACAACCATCCTACCCTCACGGACCACGAGGACAGAACTCAAAGTGTCCAGAAGCCTGAACCCCCTCGACACCACGACACTCAATGTCAGGACGAAGTCAGGACATGTCACTCAGCTCATTGTAAAGAAGAAGGATAAGTCCACCACGTATGCCAGTAGCACAACTTCTGCGCCCACCACAGCCTCCCTCAGAACAACGGTATCAAACTACAATACCACAGAAGAAAACAAAAACAAAACAGAAAGCAGGGACCAAAGAAAGCTTAGCTTTATGGGCGCAGTCAACAGTGACCTCGCTGGCTACGACTATTACCTGAACCGCAACAAAAACCCCGAGGAATTGAGTGACGTTAAAGCAGAATACGGCAACTGGTCTCCAGTGTCGGTGTATCCAGAATCCGTTATACAAGACGACGGGAAGAAACCTGAAGCTGACCCCGAAACCTCTAACTACTACCCTACGTACGACAACGAGAAAAAGACAGAAAACAAAAAAGTCTACATAACGTCAACCAGTCTTTTCGACTATGGTGGACCCATCAAAAGCTACAGGTTTGATCCACACAATCCTGTGATTAAAAACGACAGGAACCCAGTTTATATTGAAGTTGTGAGCACTAAAGTGTCTGAGGGAGAAGGAAAGACCTTCAAAGTACCAGACCCTGTCGTCATCAACTCCGAATCTATGTATATAAAAAAGGCTATAGAAAAGTTCAACAACAAGCGGGGCAGATCTATCTTAACACTTGGCGATGATGGCATCCCTGAAATCCAAGGTGTAAGAATGCCAGACGATGAATCAGATAAGAAAACTTGGCGCAACGCTAGAGTTGTAAATGGAGAGCTGCTCCCATATCCCGAAGGCTACACTCCACCCAAAGCGATCCCTGAAGCTGACGTGTACCCGGATGTCGCCGCCGCAGACCCCGCGCAAAGCTTCGGCCCTTTCACAAAGGAAGATAACTTCGAACCCAAAGACGGTCCATTTACGAAATTCGACAACATGAAATTCGAAGCCTCTGACAGCGGTCCGTACCTAACGAGTGACAACACACCATACTCATACAAACAGAAAAAAGACAATTACTATCTCAAATCCGGCTACGGTCCTTTCACTAAAGCTGATAATTCGAAAGTCGCTAACTCCAAACTTATCGAGTATATTAAGCAGATTAACGAACAAGAATCCAAGCGTGATTACTTCAGTGGACGCAGTTCGAGGGCGCACCATGGTGACATGGAATTTGCTGAGAGCCACATCCAGAGACGTATGCTTCAGCATCCTGGAGAAGTCAGCTTCCCCAACTCCGCTATGTACACGCCTAAGAATGCTCGACCAGGATTCGACGAGAGCGTCAGGAACCCTGTCCTGCAGTACGCGCACCCCGAGCTCGGAGTGCAGCCTGCGAAAGCGACCCGCGATAACGTGGAGAACTACGACAACAAAGAACGAAAAATAAAATACTACACGAACAGTGTACCGAAAAGTGCTCACCCATACCCGATGGAACCTGTCAATGGCTACGGTCAGCAACGCTCTCAGTCCTCTATAAATGCTAATAAATACTACGAAGATGAGTACAACAAATTCTCGTACTATGATCACAGCTACAACCCGAACCACGGCGCCAGGTACCCGTACAATAACTACGCGTACATCAAGCGAGTGCCTGAACCCTCTCTGTGGAAGAGATTCACTGACTCAATGAAGGACACATTTAACAGCGCGAGCCAGACAGTTCAACAACTTACCAAACCCATAATGGACCCGATTGCCAAAGTAGCACAGCCAGTCTTCGACCCTATTGTAGAAGCCACGCAAAAGATTTCATCTAATTTGGGTCTGTATCCATCAAATTCGATCCAATCGCAGAGGTATGCTCAAGACAAAATTGGAGTAGTCGCAGCAGCTTCAGGTGCTCCCGGTATGTTGCCGGCAATCGGCTTGATGGCAGGTGGAGCGGCTCTAGGACTCGGAGCAGTTGCTATGGGTAGACTGTTAGACGTCAACTTGATGCGTAGTGCTGGCTTAAGCGAAGAAGACATTCAAGAAGAAATAGAGAAAGAACATAAGAGATCCTTCGGTACTCCCTACGACATCGACAGGCAAATACTTAGCAGTCAAAAGATTTACGATGACAACTACAAGATGCCAAGTGAAAATGTATACGTTGTTATGTCACCGGACGGTGAAACAACTCGTGCCAAGCGTGATGTGTTAAATTTCTTTAAGGAGCCAAGTTATCAAGGCGTTCGTTTGAGGAGAGTGAAGCGGAAGCACCTAGTCAAGCGATCACTAAACGAGGACTTGCCTGATGACTTGCAGCACCTGGACGGAGGGTCGAGCCCCTCGTCACTGACGTCAGCAGCCCTGGACTTGGTGAAGCAGACTGACTGGAGAGACTCTCAGTGTGCAAAGTTCACGTTCTGCAAAGTGTTAACGTCACAACCTTCAGATTCACTGTTCGCGATGGAAAAGAAGATGGAGTCGCTACTAAAGCTGTAAGTATCTTTTTGAAATTCCTCTGCATTCTGTCGACTGACACTAATTACCTTGAAAATAGTTTGCCCTATGAGGTTGCAACAAAGAGAGGATTGTTGCACAACGCCAGTCACGATGTTCACTTTAGAGTCTAGTACAACGGCCCTTTAGTTGTAATGTTGATAAATACCAATGAGAAATCGTGCATTCAATTCCAACATTCACAAGAACTACCATTAATAATATGGATATGTCGACATTATTGCGTACAACTTGGCAGTAAGTTAAAGAAGTGACACATTTGTATTATATTGGCATACCGAACATAATGCTAATATAAAGAAAACTGCAACAAAAAGCTATGTATTTGGGTCAGTTTGAAGCATAACACATACAGCGCCATATAAATGCCATTAAAAATGTTTACTATTTTTTTAAATGGCTCAAACTAACATTTAACAAATTCATAGTTAATTAAATCATATACAGACAGACAACTTAAAAACAGATTAGTTTAAAACAAAGAACCAAGCATTAAGATAATGTCTACTTAAATCCTGACCGTCCGTCCGCATTACATAAGGACAAGTGAACGGATCCTATTAGAAACCCAGAGCCGAGAGAAAGCGATGATTCGCCCCATCTGATGCGCCAGCGCTTGATAACGACCCATTACTTAACACTTTCATCTTACATACATGTTGCTTAAGTTACTTCATATTTTCGCGTGTTCCATTAATTGCCCCCAATAACTTCGTCCGAATTCTCCACAAAAGGACTGCATTTTCGTACGCCTTGAATTAAGTTTTGTCGATAGGCCGAAAACCAGTTATGAATGTTGCTTTATTTAAGCTTTATCTAGTTTCGACTGGAAATCGGTCACAAGGTTGATTTACGAAAAGTTCATACCAAAAGTTCCTACTTCTGAGTTCCTTGACATCAAACGCTTTAATGAAGTGCATATGGTCCAGTGTTTGTTACTGTAGTATTTCTATAGTTTTGTGTAGTCTTTCCTAATATCACTAATGTATTTTCACTAGATAGTTTCTTAACCAACTAAATACAATTGGTTGCAACTTCATTCGGCAATAAATATACAACTTTATTCATATTGCTTGTATCGGGGTAAACACCTGCTTTAAGGTTTTCTCTTCTTGTTGTGTACATGTCACTAGTTTTCTGTTTGGCTAGTCGTATTACAAACTTACTCGTAACTTGTTTACTGGGCAAAAGGTGACAGAAGCGGACTTTTGAGACTTCCTAGTTCCTTTATGTAAGTTCATATAGAAGCTATACAGCGTGACTGACATGGTCATGTTTATTGATAAGCAGCTATGATCAGTCTGATAGACTGACCGGGGCTCTTTAGGTTCAGAGCCCATATAAGGAAGTAAACATTTGGCTGGGCTCATCGGAAATTTTCAAACATAAACAATGTTTGGACTAACACTAAGCCACGTGACAAAACATGAACACCGGTTACATTAGCATGCATTACGTCTGCACTTTCTCTTTCCGTCCGTCCATCCGTCCGTCACGTAACTGCGCGGGCGCAACAAAACACGACCGTTTTGCTAATATGCATGCGCGTGCAACGCATCATATACAAACTGGAGTAGAAATTCAGTGAGGAATTTATTCAAATAGGATGAATTTGGTTTGGTATCGTGTAGTGACGTGAAACGCGCAAGAATTTAGGGAATTTTTACTTACACGAAAGTGCATGCATAATTGAGTGTAAGTGAAATATAGAGCAATAATAATGAGGCATGAAGATACTTTCAACATTTTCCGCGTATAGCTTACCGTGTCCTAAGAAACTTTAACGACATCATAATGCGAGTTTAATTTCATCAAGATTATTTCCAGCCAATTACAACGATAAAACAATACAAACAAACAAGACCAAACCACAGAAGCCATTAATCTAGTTAATACTGATTACATAGATAATTTCACTATACCATAAATCCGGGTACACTCATATAACCTACTTGGACTTCAAAAAAACGCAGTGAAATCATAGTGTAAATAAAACTTCAAATATCGAACACCGCGAATCGTGACGTAACATCACATAACCGTTATGTCACGACCGGTGAATTGAGCGCTTATAAAAAACCGATGAGAACAACTTCGCGAATTTGGTGTCAAGCGCTGTAAGAAATGATTCAGAACTTTTTTCTCTAGTCTTTGATTTATTGTCAGTGTGCTTTAGAATTAAAGTGAGTTAGTTGAGCAAAAAATGGCCTACTTCTTCTTCAACCTGTCTCCGTTCATGCTGATGCAGATATTCATAAATCAATCATTTGTATTATTATAGGGTTATTTTTATTTTTATCAATTAATAAGCATATCCTAAGGAAATCATGTCGTGCGGCAGAAATGAACCCCTATCTTCCTTATCGTACTTTATTTTCCTTATCGTAGAGGCTCAGGAAACAACTCCCGGTGCCACTGTTATTAAAAGTAAAATCCTCCTCACAACCGCGTGGACCATGGAATTACCACTAACAAATTCGCCAAACTACAGCTAAAATCCAGCACATCAATCATAATTTTCCAGCGGTTTCAGCGGCTAAGTTGGCATATCCAGTTTTTGTCCACCTGCGGCACGCTCACAGACGGCTTGCCGCCAAAAAACGTAACTTGTTACATAATAACCAGTGCGTTCGGAAACAGTGAAAGTGTTCCGACCACATTCCGAACGGAATTATTACATGTTCCGAAGCCAAGGAAAATTATTTCAGCTTATAAGTGGACATGATTTATTATTTGTTTTGCTGTTTGTTTGTATGCAAGTGACCTATTTTGTTGACCTCGAAATGGATAATCTAAAAAATTCGCGAAACATTAATTAATGAAAGGGAATAGCGTACAGATAGATAGTGAACAGACCTTGTCCTAAGCGTGTGAGCTGTCGTTTTCGACGAAATATTTATCTGGGTGATCTAGTCTTCTATTTGACCGTGTGCAAAAAAGCATTTAATTAACAAACAATAATAAAGAACTTCACCTGAAACAGTTGAACATGAAAACTTCACGCTTGAATGGAACCTAGAAATATTATTGAAGGAACAACAAGTTTGTTTGTACAAAGCGATATTTCAAAACCTGACAAATGTGGACGGTTTTTACCAAATGAAATGATTATAAATTC
Source organism: Heliothis virescens (assembly GCA_002382865.2). Lineage (NCBI taxonomy): Eukaryota > Metazoa > Arthropoda > Insecta > Lepidoptera > Noctuidae > Heliothis > Heliothis virescens. The sequence goes on from NWSH02000535.1 coordinate 14,185,111, forward strand.
CAAATTGCGTATGTAGTTCACAATAAGGTTTCGTCACATCACCGCTGGGAATTGCATTACTAATGTATGACACAAGCATTTCCCATTGTGACCGACCTAGATTAAATTTTAAGTGTCAACACACAATTAATAAATAGATTAAGATCTATAACTGAGAGATCTTTCTCTTTATTGACGTTAAATTTTAAGATGGGCCTAAAATAGTACCGTGGGGATTCCTACTGTAGAATGAAAAAGCTTTTCGTACTTTAAGAAAAAAAGCAAAAGCTTTGCTAGTTTAAGCATCGCAAATACTTAGAAACAAATTAATATTGAACGGGTGACCAACTTTATAATAGTGGAGTTACTGGGGCGTTAAAAACGGCAAAACCTCGGATCTCTCAGCAACTTTATAGAATTCAATGATTTTTGCGGCAATGTGTTGTGAATAACATAAATAATAATGTCTACCTATTTAAAAGCTGTGCACTTGATTTTTAACACGCTTTTACTAGGTCCACCTGTATGTAACTAACTAAATGTACCTAATCAAATCTGAGATCACTAATTTCACCATCTTCCAAGGACCGTAGCATCATGAAAATTGGCAGTTGTATGTAGTTTGGATGACAATACAATAATATGGTACTGCCGAACTGATCTCATGATGGAGTCGAAACGTATGAACTGGAACTTCATAATGGAACATCGTATCATATCCGTGTTTTGACTTTTTAGGAAGGTCGTGTAATGAACTTTGACCACGATAAGGTTTCAAGGTTTGATGAGGAAGCCGATTTTTGGCTTTTACGTGCACTTATTAAAGCGTGTTTTTCTACCCAGCAGTGTGTGTCAGCTGGTCTACCCCCTCTAGTAATGAGTCATATACCAATAAAAAGGTATTTTTAAGTGTTGCATCTCGTCTTAACGTACCACTCACTAATTCTTAGTATTTTAGCAGATATAGCTTAACTAAAGGTAAT
>NWSH02000535.1:14188966-14200035 GCA_002382865.2 Heliothis virescens
TGAAGGAGCCGATTTTTGGCTTTTACGTGCCTTATTAAAGCGTGTTTTCTTACCAGCAGTGTGTATGTCAGCTGGTCTCCCCCTCTAGTAATGAGTTCATATACCAATAAAAAGGTATTTTTAAGTGTTGCATTCCGTCTAACGTACAACTCACTAATTCTTAGTATTTTAGCAGATATAGCTTAACTAAAGGTAATTAATGATACTTTGAAGTGTTTGTGAGGCATAATATCCCCCCTCTATTAATGGGCCCATATATTAATGGATAGGCCTATGTTAGCGCCACATTTCGTCTTAACAATACCCCTTCTCAATTCTTAGTTAATTTTAGAAGGTGTAGCTTAACTACGGCAATAGTTTCGATACTTAATGTGGAATGTGGATTTAAGAAATGATATCTCCCCTCTAGCAATGAGTCATATACCAATTAAAAAGTTTTTTAAGCCCTACATTTTGTCTTAACACTCTACTCCATCAAGTCTTAATATTTGAGAAGATGTGGCTTAACAAAAGTGTATTGTCGATACTTAATATGGATTTAACTGTGCCCCGGGATGGTATTAGGAAATATATTTCACGATAAGTAGGTGCTAATGCCATTAACGCTAGTACCTAGCCCGAAAATAATCGTAGAACGTTGCAGCTGCCGTTTCTCCCTTCCCGTCCGGCTAACTGCTCAAGGTTTCTTGGACTCCTCAAATTGAATGAAACGTTGGAAAGATGTTCGTCTTCCTCTATTGAAGTAAGATTTAACGTAAAACTAAAATAAAAAAAATTCAATATTAATTTTTCATATTTTTTTGTTTAAATAATCAAAAAAATAATTGCACAATATAATTTTTGGTAGAAGATACGTTTTAGAGTATAAAGAACAAGATCCCGTTGGTTTTATGTAGATTGATTCAGTTGCCTAGAGATCCGAGGTAAAAACCCCCAGTAACTCCACTATAAGTCACAAGAAATAAGGACATTAATCCAGCCATTATTGATTTACTTGATACTTAAACAAAATACGATAAACTCAAGATAGCGAAAAATTAACCTTAACATGACTATTTTTAGGGTATAATTTAAGAGAAAATGGGAAAATTAAAAAGAAACTTGTGACAACAGTGCGGATGATGAAGAATTTCACGCAAACCATAAAGCATGGCGGTGTGAAAGCATTGCCCGTGACTCATGGGGTTACTGCGTATTGTTCGAGACGTGGTGTTTGACTACCGGTAGCAGTTGACTGTAAGGGAAGAATCGAAGGAAGTAGATATTAGCATTGTCTGTTTGTACAAAGTAGAAAGGGCTGGATGTAGACTTTAGAGAAACTTGTTCCTGTAACGACTCTTTGTAGGTACTTTACGGTTAGAAGATGATTTTAGAGACACAATGTAAAATTCTAAAGGATAAAGCAAGCAGTGACACATATTCCCTCCACCGTCCACCATAGACCAAATTAACCACTACAAATATTTATGACGTAATCATAGCAACATTAAAACCTTGTCTCTCTCTCTTCTAAAATAAACAATGAGCAACAGAACAATTTCTAACATCAAAATTTCAATGTTTCCAGCATCTCCCGCGGGGACGGCGCGAGCGCATCAGTGGTGGCGCACCAGCTCGGTGACGTCATGCAGGCCAGCAGAGACCACGATTGCCATCGCTTCACCTGTGACCTGCACTAAACCCTCAAGCTGTACTGGCACTCTGAGACCATAACGAGTTTCATAAAAAAAACTGTTTAAGAAAAAATAGTTGTGGTATGAGAGAGGCCATTTTATGTGATCTATATACAGAATGTGAAAAGATAAGGAACAAGATTTTGCAACTTAGCTTGACTAATTTGTAACTTTGTATCAAAACTCTGAGTTTCTGTAAGACAAAAGTTAAGTTGCAAAATAATTCTTGTTAAAACACGGACGTTTATTATAAAATTGTTGTGGGAAGTGCTAGTTCCTCCACCGGTAACCAGTGAAGCCAGTGAAATGGAACTTTCATACGTTTCATATAACGAAACGTAAATAATTGTGAGAATACGATATCTTTTTACACGCATAATGAGACCTACACGGTATTCTATGTAAATTGGTAAGTATATTGTCCAGAGGATTTGAACTGTGGTCCAAAAGAACTAATATTAGCATTCGGCCCTGCACGCTGGTTGTGTAACAAAGGGTCGTCTGCGCAGACAATCAGTCTCTGAGTCACGATGTATGCAGAACATTGTGAAATAATATTATAATTAATCCTTCAACTGTTGTGTAGGATGTATTACACTTTAATCTAAGTACACACTATCTGATAGATATATCATAAGATTTCCATGTATCATACATTTTATAATAGTCATCACCATTGATCATCGGATGCACTATCGAATTGGTATATTTATTGGAGACATGACAGTGTCATCACTGATTACAAATTATTTATTTTTATTTATTCTTTAGTTTTAAATTAGTCATAATAACATTAGTTAGGGTTCACGGGTGAGAGTCACAGTTTATTTATTAGACAAATATGCGAGCGAATAGATTGTCTCAATCCATTCGTCGGCCATGATATAAATAAACTTAGTGACGTTTATTGTAAATAGAGCTTACAGAACCGAGACGAGTCTTAATCGCGTGTCGATTATATAATCGGTCGGTGAGAGGCAAGCCTTACGAATGACGACACGCCATCAGCCATACAACGAGTGGTTCCTACATCTACTGTCAACATCACCTGGCGACTTCACAATCGTATTTATTGTTACCAAATAATTGTTTTTGTCAAACGGCAATTCTATCGTAAATTATTATTTATTTTAGTTAAATTATTTAAATTAACTATTTAATTGATTAGACATTATTTATTCGTGTGGTTTATTGAAATTGATGTCGATGCTGATGCCACACTGATTGCTACAAATGACGGAAACTCAAATTGAATACGAATGTATGACCCTACAAACAGACAAGCCAAGTCATCAAAGCAAGGTTTTACGAGCTCCTGAAGGATCGGAACTCAGTTGCATATGAGTGCCTGGCTTGCTACATAATAAACTCGTTTTTAAGTAAATCTCATCGTCGATATAATTCTTAGTGGTATCAAACATTCCATCTCTAACCTGCATTACATTTTATTAACTTTAATCTATAGATGGCGCAATAAGTTGTACATAATGCTTTTACAAAGAATGTAAATTATTTATTTATTTTTATACGAATAAAATAAAAATTGAAAACATATATTTTTGATTTATTTTTCAAAATTCCAAACTCACTTTTAGTTATCGTTAGCACCAATTTATTCTTTATTTCTTGTCCACTGCAGCAGATATATTTTCTTCCTTCATTTCTTATCTGGAACACGATGAAGTATAAATAGCAATTAATAAACCTGCATCCCGTGCCTAAATGCATGGCGAGCCATATATCGACAGTCGACATAAGCCATCTATTCGAGTAACCCAACACTATAAAACAGAAACTCGAACCCCGAACATTTCCAAAATCCCTTCTATCGCAATCCACGGTTGGACATAGTTCCCCTATAAAGTGCTGTTGCCCACTGAACAGAGAGGGCGCTTCTATTACTATAGATATTCCATGCGTCACAATTCTCACCTATAGCACCATCTTTTAGTGCCACAACTCAGTGAAATATGTGAACAAAAATATTAATCCTATACCAGTCAAATATTAATGAAAGAACCCTTGCATGTCCTTTTAAAATCGAATTGATATCTTATTAAATGATTATAAAGAAAACGCACAATTTTATGGCATCATAAGAAGACAATTGGAAAATCTAATCCTGAAAGGGACCAAAAAGTTCTCTTGTCAGAAAAAAACAAAATTATGGCATTAGTAAAAACTGGGCATGAGTTGGAAACAAGTCTACTTTATGATAGACTTGGACGACCTAGCAGAACAGATACGAGTCATACCTTTCCCATCGTCCTCCACAGGGGTAGTACCGGCAGCCTGGTCGCCACCCCCGTCAGTGGGGGTGGGGAGGGGGCAGTCACCATCCTGCTCATCCGGACCCAGCTTGTTGCACTCCACGCAAGGTTGGAGTTCCTCTTCCAACATGTACATCTAGGAATGTACAGTAATATGTCACATTTAAAAGATTGAATTGAATGAATTTGATGATTTTTTGAATTTTTCAAATCGGACCAGTAGTTCTTAAGATTAGCGCGTTCAACCCAACAAACTCTTCAGCTTTATAATATTAGTATAGATAACCTTATGCAGGATAAGACGTGGTAAGGCACTCACCCGTCCATCGGTGCCGTAGCCGGTGAAGCGCTTGGTGGCGGGCGTGCGCGTGTCGGCCACGGCGCGCTCGCGCGTCACCGGCCCGCCCACCAGCGTGTGCGACCCGCCCACCCAGCGCCGGCACACGTGATGCCTGAAATGTCATGACAAATTACTTTGCTTCTCTGAAGTCAGCCATTTGATGACATGCCTCTGCGAAGCAATGTTTATTACGTACCGTGTCCCAACTTTTGGGGGTGTTAAGTTATTTGGCGTAAATGTATGATAGATGATAATATGCAAGAAAATGTTATCTTATAATAAGTCATTTATTCAAAGTAGTTTGAAAAATCAGCACTTTTTGAAGGTCAATTATTACAAAAGACAGCCCCCAAAAGGCCAACCTTCACCAGTTCCTATGTGTTTTTGCTGGGAAGAAGAAATGGTGGAACAAACTCCTCAGCCAGGAGTTATCACGAAAAACCTTCCAAACTATCCAGCTGTATCCCATGAGTCCAGCTCATATATATATACTAGAGACCCTGAAGTGTGCACAGTACAGTACCTGTTATCAGGCGGCGGCAGCGGCTGGAGCGTGATGGTGCAGGGCTCCTCGCCGTCGGGCGGGGGGCGCAGCGCGGGCAGCGGCGGGGGCTGGCCGTACGTGCGGTCCTGCGGCTCCATGAGCGCCGGCGCCAGGCACGAGCCGCACGCCGCGCCCTTCGCCAGCAAGCGCATCAGCATCGCCGCCTGGATACCATGACACACAGTTTTTGACAACAGAACATTTTGATACAATTGTGTTATGTAGTCGCGGGCATTAATGCAGTAGCAACTTTCAAACCTTTGCAATTTTGCAGTGTAACACATTGCCAGAACTAAACGGATCCACCTGTTACTAACCTATTAAACCGCTAAAATAAAAACGATGACAAGTTGCTTGTGCACTAATGACCCCGGAACCTCAGTAATGACCACTCTCTTCCTTCCGTAGTAATGACAAATCTGAGTGTCGAATAACAATAGGTACCTACACTAATAACGCAACTGGCGTTTACATACATTTTAATTACACAATTAAGCGCTGCTAGTAGCGGCGTCCGCCTCCACTATTTGTGTCCTAATATTATGTTAAATTCTTAATAGTATTTCAATAGTAGAAACAGTGAGTCCCAGCAGCTGCTTGTATATCTTCGGCAGACGTTACGGGCAGTCAGAAGCCACAAGGTTTAACAACCAATGTTATTTAGAAAGTGGTAAGTATCGGGTAGTCTTAGTAACTGGGTAAAGAAGATCAGACAAGCAGACGTCCCAAGCAAAACAATGTAGTCGGCTGCATCTAGTTAAGACTAGAAAATGTCCTTCACGTAATGCGGAGCAAGCCAGGCTGACCTTGGGTTCTCCCAGCATGATGTACAGCTGTCGCAGCGTCTCCTGGATTTTCTGCAGCTCCTCGGTGGCATTGTCCTTGATGGCCAGCAGCTGGATGATCTCCGCCTTACCCTCCGTTATCGCTGATAAGTCTTTGAGGGCACTCTGTAGTACATATATGAAAATATGGTTAGCTTTATATCATACTAGCTTCTGCCCGCAACTTCGTACGCGGATCCTGATTTTTTTTATAATCATATTTTCTCATCGTTAAAACCTTCTTTCGATCTGTACAAACATTTTAAGACCAAAATAAGCCCGATCGGTCCAGCCGTTCTTGAGTTATGCGCTTACCAACACATTTAGCGATTCATTTTTTAACCGACTTCAACAAAAAGGAGGAGGTTCTCAATTCGGCCGGTATATTTTTTTTTTTTTTTTTTTTATGTATGTACACCGATTACTCCGAGGTTTCTGAACCGATTTTCGTAATTCTTTTTTTGTTTGATACGGAATAGCTTCAAATTGGTCCCATAAAAATTTTATCCAGGTGGGCCCGTTAGTTTTCATTTTAGGAGCATTTTTCTAACAAAATTACCTGTAAATTTTACGTGGATGACTTGATATCAAGTCATCCACGTAAAATTTTACATACTGATAAAAACGCAAGACTAAACTAAAAAGTATAAAATAAAAATAACTACGTTAAAAAAAACCGACTTCAAAACTAAAAAGTAAAAAATAAAAAGTTTATTAAAATAATAGGTTTGATGTCGGTGCCAAGTAAGTCAATATAATAACTTTGTTGTATACGTGTTGTAGTTGTACTAACGAAGTCAAAATAACTCTTTTCAAAGCCTTCTGTCAGTCTTTTTACACGTGCAGTCTTTGGACCAGTTTTACGCAGAGGACATACAGTGATCTGCGTGTCCAATATAATAATGCGTTCAGGATGCTGTTGGGGCGGGCGTGGCGTTGTAGTGCGTCCGGTATGTTTGCGGAGGCGCACACAGACGATTTTTACGCGATTATAAGAAAAAGGGCCGCCTCCATGAATGGCCGGCTGCGCGCCGCCACCAACAGTCTCCTGAACGTATTTTCAGATAGGTGGGATTCCCCTCTGCTGCGCCACTGGGTAAGGATCCACACAAATTATCGCTTTTAATTATGTATTACTAACACTAGTCGTTAAGTTAATTGTATACTAACACTATGGACATATGTCTGAAATAAATTATTTGAATTTGAATTTGAATACTTACGTAGTAACTAGGCACCGACATCAAACCTATTATTTTAATAAACTTTTTATTTTTTACTTTTTAGTTTTTATATTATAGATTAAGGTATTAGATTGGATATATTAAAAATTTAAAAACGTATTTGTACTTTATTCCGCTGTTAATGTAACTCTGTCAAATATCGACTTTTTGTAATGTTTTAAGGCTATATTGTAAAGTATTAAGTTTGTACTACAAAACTAACAAGCGAGGGTCAAGATAAAGATTAAAGAAAACTCGAGGATACTGCGACATCAGTAGGAATTTTGCTACAATCATACAGAACCAGAGGAGAAGTGTACAGACCAGCCAGATTTCGTCCTGCTTCCTGAACTTTTCATAGCAATGCTCGAGACGTTTCTCAAGGTCCTCGCGCGCATGCGCAAAGTCCCCTTCGTGGAGTAAGCCGGCGAGTCGCGTGATGTCCGCCTGATAAACAGTGTACGAAGTAACACTATTGTGTGACTTACCACTACTTACCAGCTCGAAATCACGACTTTAAACCGACTTTTATGTTGAAAGCTATGATTTCAAACTAGTAGTAGCTATCGTAAAAAAAATCTTCTTTTGAATTATAGAAGAAATCTATGTATGTCTTTTTAGGGTTTCGTAGTAAACTAGGAACCCCTATAGTTTCGCCATGTCTGTCTGTCCGTCCGTCCGCGGATAATCTCAGAGACTGTTAGCGATAGAAAGCTGGAATTTTATACCAATATGTATATCAACCACGCCAACAAAGTTCAAAAATAAAAAGTGGAAAAAAATGTTTTATTAGGGTGCCTCCCCTTCACGTAAAGTGGGGTGTTTTTTTTTTTCATTCCAACCATAACGTGTGATATATCGTTAGATAGGTAGGTATATTAAAATCAATAGGGGTTTACTCAAATCATTTTTTGATTATGATAATATTTTCGGAAATAATTGCTCCAAAAGCCGTTAGCGTAGCCGTAGGCGTAGTTTATAAAATATGAAAAAAATCTTATAAGCAGAACTCTATATAAACTTTCTAGGAAAATTATTTTGAACGTGATATATATAGCAGTCTTTGAGATATAGCACTTTTTTGGAAACCGCAAATTATAACTTTGTTATTCATATGTATGAAAAACCAAGTATTTTTTGTTGCCGAAAAATGTGTAGTGTTTTGGCTATTGTAGGTAATAGATACGTTCATTTTTCATAGATAATGGTACGGAACACTTCGTGCGCGAGCCCAACTCGCACTTGACCGGTTTTCTTTGAAGGAAAAAACATTTTTTTGCAACATTTGCAAAATGTAGTGTACCTTGTCTCTTAAGCCGTCGAGCACTTCATCCCGGTCGGCTTTCTGTTCTCGCAACATTTCCACACACTCCACTAGACTCTGCAAATACACATAAAAGGAACACTTGTCTATAGGCATAAATTCTGCTGGTATAGTGCTCACCAAACTTCAATGCAGTCAAAGTCAAAATCATTTGTTGAAAGTAGGCTAATTAGATTAGCACTTTTTTACGTAAAAATTTACAAAGGACCGCACCCCCAAGCGCCCCCCTTTCACCACTTCCTAGTGTTTATAATGACGGCTGACACATAAAAACAGAGGTTTGTGCATCCACTCATACACCAGGTGCACCCCGACTGTCTCCTCCTTTTTAACCGACTTCCCAAAAAGGAGGAGGTTCTCAATTCGACCGTATCTTTTTTTTTTATGTATGTTCACCGATTACTCGAAGATGGCTGGCGGCTGTACCGATATTCAAAATTCTTTTTTTGTTCTTCACAGGTGGTCCCATGGTAAGGAGACCAGGATTTGATGATGGGATCCTGGATAAATCGAGAGAACTCTTCAAATTTCATACGCTTTTTTACGTCGATGACGTTATTACCGGAGCGACTGTCACTGTGGGTGGGTATGGGTATTGAAGAAATAAAAAACTTTTTACTAAAAAACAAAACCGACTTCACAAAAAAACACTGAAAGGGATAAAAAAATAAAACTTTTCACATGGCTCTAGAAGTCGGTGGCAAAATAAATACAGTCAACAGACCTGCAGACACCGACTTCTAGAGCCATGTGAAAAGTTTTATTTTTTTATCCCTTTCAGTGTTTTTTTTACTTCTTACGAGCCGCCTTTAAATTTGGCACGAACGTTATGAAAGTTTTCAGTTTTCATTGCTTAGAATACGAACCCTGAGTTCATCGCTGAGCTGCTTCTGCAAGACTGTGAGGCTCTGGTGCGTGTGCAACGTGTTGTCCAGCTCGATCACCAGGCCTTCGTAGCGCTCTGTCAGTTCCAGGATAGCTGGACACATACACGACAAACACTCCTACACTCAACTGTGCAGAGATAGTCAACATTTTTTCTTTTTCTTTTTTTTATTAACACCTTTTCACACACGGTCGGTTAGCCCCAAGGTAAGCTATTAACCGTGTAGTCCGGTTCGGACCCCGATCGGGGTCTTGACATGAAGGTTACCGTAAGCTCAATTGAAACCCCGATCGGGGTCCGCTATTGAGTCATACATTGTCCTAATTATTTACGTTCATATTTATTTTCCTTACTATCGAACCTTATTTGTGTATACTAATTAAAATACTTAAATAAATTTATAATATGTTTACGTCAACAAACCTTTAATTATTGCATCCCAAAATAAAATTTTCATATTCAAAATCCAATCGTATTTACCGCGAATTCTAAACCGATCCGCCATGTTTGTTTACATTAGTTGTTTTTTTTATTTATAGAAGAATAGACAAGAATAGACGAATAGACTATTACCAGATATCGATTGACCCGATTCCTTTAAAAATAATCGATTCAATTCCTTTGTAAATATTTATTACTAAATAACACAATTAATAATTATTAGGAGAAATAAACAAAAAAATTAATAGCATCTTTATATATGCTAAAAATTTCTCTGAAACCGGTGATTTTTGTTTTACAGGAATAAAAATTGTTTTCGGTTTTAGGATCTTTTGAAAATTATATTTTTTAAGCGATTAAATATTTTGAATTTGTGTTTTTACGGTTTAGTAGCCAAACGGCAAAAAAACCGGCCAAGTGCGAGTTGGACTCGCGCACGAAGGGTTCCGTACCATTATCTATGAAAAAGTACAATAGGAATGGTCACGTGTGAGAAACTAAAGTTGCACATTATTTCTAATAGATGGCGCTACTTAGTAATAGGGTTCCGTTTTACCCTTTGGGTACGGAACCCTAAAAACGGAACCCGGCGGAACAGAGATTCGTCATATCTGTCTGTCCGTCCGTATGTCACAGCCACTTTTATCCCGGAACTATTAAGACCACACAATCAAAACTTAGNCATTGTTTCTTTTCATTCACTCACTCCCGGCCGTTGAATGAACGAGTCTGTTGAACGGGTCGGCTCAAAGACAACTCTTTTGTCGTTCGAGATGAAAAAGCTACGATTGGAAATGTCATTTTATGTTCTGTCCGTGTTAAAATGGAGTTTCTGCACTTTTTGTGAGTAAAAGAAAGAATGCAATTGGCGTAAGAATGGGGACGTTTAAGAAAGTCTTTAAATGCCTGCAAGTTTGTTACAGGAATTCATTTTAATTATGCTAGAAACTCGTTGTTGAAAATGCGTTCTACAAGAAATTGTGAAAATGTAATTCCAGATAATTGCTATTATGATATACCGCGTTAGAACTTAACAACTTTACTATAAATTCCAGATATTGAAAACAAAATTGAAATATATTGTTGCCCGGGTAAATGTGTTGTGGAGGTCAGACAGGCAGTCGCTCCATGTAAAACACTGGTTCTCAGCTACATCCGATTATACTGGAAGCCGACCCCAACGTAGTTGGGAAAAGGCTAGGCAGATGATTAGAAAGGGAGATATAACACTTTTTCAGAATCCGCAAATTATAACTTTTTTATTCATATACTTATTTGTGTTTTGGCTAGTTGTACGGTAATAGGTAAGTCGTGCCCGAGTCTTGGCGAGCACTTGGCGGGTTTGTTTTATTTCTACATGAATTCTCTATGCAGAATTCTTATAGTTCTTGCCAAATTTAACGATGGTTCGTAACTTGTTAACTGAACGGTAAATCTGTTAATATTTGACAAAATGTCAATGTTTAAAACGGGTATCAAATAAAAGGCCTTGACTAGTAGAAGAAGAAAGGATATTTTTAACCGACCTCCCAAAAAGGAAGGTT
>NWSH02000535.1:14210458-14226875 GCA_002382865.2 Heliothis virescens
TCACCGGCTCTTTCACTTCTCTCACCGGCTCTTTCACTTCTCTCACCGGCTCTTTCACTTCTCTCACCGGCTCTTTCACTTCTCTCACCGGTTGTTTCACCCGTCTGGCCTCTTCCCCCCCTGCTTTCTACTCCAACTCCGCCAGCAGCCATTTGTTCCCTGTCCTCAGCTGATCCAGAAATGAACTCTTGGTCATCGTCATATTCATCCCCCTCGTCATAAGCACCTGGTTTTTGTGCCAGATCATCCATCTTAATCTCAACTTCCTGTTCCAGTAAACGCATCTGCCGCGCCAAGATGTGTAGCACAGTTTGTACCAGTTTGAAATTGATTACATTTTGCTGAAAAGATTTTCAACTTTGTAAAAATGTTGAGGCAACCTAAAAGATACCCACTGACTCACAACTTGTATACAATATTTTTAACTAATGTTTGTTTTGTTAAAACATGGGATTATGAACTTACTTCAACAGTTCCAAATGCTGTATTGATGAGGTCTTCGACACTAATGAGCAGCGTCTTGTCGCTCATGTTCGGCTCGTCCAGGAACTTACGATACTGCATAGCAGTCTGCATGATGAATGGCTTTCTAAACAAATTCTAACAAACAAACAGTAAATTAATCAGAATTAAAATAATTCACGATAAAGCCTTCAATTCGTACAAATTCTTTTTGTTTTTTAACTTCTGTCACTGGGCTGTCAGGCAATCTATTGAAAATTATTGTCAACATGAATATAGGAAAGTATAGCCTCTTTCGGCTTCGTCTGCCCTGCCTTTTCCCGACTATGTTGAGGTCGGCTTCCAGTCTAACCGGATGCAGCTGAGAACCAGTGTATTACATGTTTACCGTGCCAAGCGTTGCTTAATTTTATGATCGATCGATCCGCTTAGCTTTGACTTAGCCACGAGACTAATTCGCCTGAATGACTTGAACACGCTCTTTGGCGGCCCGTAAACAGTCAATCTCGATCGTGATCCTAAAGCTCTAATAACAATCTGGATTTCAAAATTATAGTTATTTTGTGATCAAATGCGTCAATCTACTTCGTACATTATCAATCTGGATCGCAATCATTGATTTTGGTTGCAGATCATGATCGAGATTGACTGTGTGCGGGCCGCCTATTTCCTAAAACTAACACAACGTAAGACAAGCTTTTCCGAGGGGATGATCCTTCACATCCGTGGGGATGTCTTGTTCTAATTTATGTTACAAGTAAAACAACATTGTATACACTTTAATATTTATTTATTTATAACTTTCGTCTCCTCAACAAACGTCACAGAGGTTCAAACAGCAAGAATATACGTTATTATATCGCATGATTGTTTGTACAGACGCCGCTAGCTACAGCGAGAACTATCAAAGTAAACATAATACTGAACTCTTATACATTTCCGATACATCAAAATGCTGGTAACACTGATATCGAGACATGAAAAGCGTAAAAAACTGTAGCTTTTATTTTTCAACAAAAACATGTTACTTCGATTAAAACTCTAATAATAACGTGGAATGCAAGAGGGTACTCGATATTATGACTTTTAACACGCGAAATACAAACGGGCATAAAATAATTCATTGTTAGTGTATAAATAGTATATATTTTATATAAATAACAACTAATTAACTGTAGTCGCGGCGGGCCGGCGGCATTTGTTCGTATATTTACAAATGGAGAGTTGTGGGGATCCGCCGGCCGCCGACGACCGATTTCAACAATTGGAATCACGAATTCTGCATTGAAATACGAGTAATAATATAATTAAACCTATTCACACTACGTAGACTTCAACACATCTATTTAGTGTATTAACAATACGCGTCTGCGTTGTACATTGTACGGCATTATGTTACAGGTTGTGCGCGGGAGTCTAGTCTTCCAGGTTGCGGAAGGCGGCCGCCATGTCCTCCAGCAGCTGGTCGAAGTCCGCCTTGATCTTAGCCTCTCCATCTTTCACGGGGTCCTGTCAATGTTGAAAAAGGCCTAATGAATGCAATTTTCAAGTCCAAAATTCTAATAAAACTAATCGAGATAGCAGACAATATTTTCAGAGGGTTTCAGTATAGCTTGACCCTTTACTAACACCATAGGGAGGATAGTCCATAGTGTAAAAGCTGCTTGAGTGATAGGTATGGGTATGAAGGGTTGTGCTGGCCAACGTGGGCAAATATTTAATTAAATTGTATACTTCATCTATTTTTTTTTTGTATATAACCAGTTCTTCAAACCATACAGACAGACTTGTATTGCTGGGGATTTTGTTCCAACATTTCTTCTTCCCAGCAAAAAATTACCATGATTTTCAGCCTACTTTAGATAAATGATCTTTTAATTTTGTTTTATCTGTAGGTTACCTTGAACTTCATAGAAGACAGCTGGTAGAGCACGTTGCCCATGGCGTCGCGGATGACGTTCCACGTGACCTTGTTGTCGGACTGCGCGGTGGACTCGACGGCGTGGCGCGACATGTCGTAGAACGCGATGATGTTCTTCAGCATGCCCACCGTCTTGTAGAACGGGCAGAAGCGATCGTACGCGGAGTAGCTGCGGGGAAATTACGCTAATAAAACAACTATTCTAGCATTATAAAGCTAAACAAACAAACTTGTTTGAACTCTCTAATGTCAGGAAGTACTAACTTGAAATTTTATTTCAGAGGAGAGGAAAGTTCAGCTTTTATCCGAGTGCCACATAGTGTCATGGCAGGCGAAAGAAACGGCTAACCGATGCTATTCAATTCAATTCATTTATTGCGCTAGCATATTATATAAAAAAACTTTTGCGACTTTCAAAAGGGAAAACATTCAACGGCATAAGCTAATATTATTTGCCACACTACACTCAACTGGTATTTGACATTACAATTTTTATCCACCTGATTTATACACAATTTTTTGATCTTTTGTTAGATGAAGTTTTGATTTTGTTGTTTCCATTTCTACATCTAAAATTCTTCAACATGCACAAATTTCTTTGTTGAACATTATAAGAGGTGATATTGACCTGTTCTGCTGCAAGAAGTCGTCTTTGAGCAACTTGGCGACCTCGAGCGTGATCTTGTCGGTCTCAGCCAGCGACGCCTTGCCGACCAGCTGCACGATTTCTGACAGATCCTCTTCCTCCTGCAGGATCTCCTTGACCTGTTGGACATACACAAATATAAGTCTGATTTTTCGACTTACTCATCATCTGCCTTGTCTTTGGACCCGGAAACCACCAATTTAATATAGAGGAACTCATTACGAAGAGATGGTCACCTTATCCACTAAGCTCTTACTACAAAAAAGTTAAACAAGCGATCGTCATGTGTTTAAGAAAATGTTGTATTGAGAATCTTCTAAAACACGTGATGATCGCGTGTTTAAATTTTTTGTGGTAAGACCATAAGAATTCAAGTAAGATTTTTAAACCAAGGAAATTCTACTAAAATAATTAATCTTCCGGACTGTCATCATCATATCTCCATGTATAGTTCGTAATCAGTTTTGTGACTCACCTTTCAATTCCAAACACTACTCAAACATCATTCTGTTTCAATCACCGACACAAAGTTAAGTCACTATAAGTATTTCATGGACATTACGCATTAATTAATAAAACACACAATAAAATAGTATCAACATAACTCCATACCTTAGTCCTAAGAGGCACGAACTCGACGTAGTTCTTGTCGTAGAAGTCGTCGAGCGCCCGCATGTACTTGCTGTAGGAGATGAGCCAGTTGATGGACGGGAAGTGCTTGCGCTGCGCCAGCTTCTTGTCCAAGCCCCAGAACACCTGCACGATACCCAGCGTGGCGGCTGTTACGGGGTCCGAGAAGTCACCACCGGGGGGAGACACGGCACCCACGATGGATACGGAACCTGGGGAGATTATATTAATTGATTATTTTTTTCAGGAAATTGTTAATGTATGCTAACTAGGAAAAGTCCTCAATTTTTATAACGTAGTTAAAATTAGAACTTCTGTTGTGTTTAGTATTTTGTAGTAGTAAATCTTATTTTAGTTTATTTTTACTTAAAAACTAAGGTGACTTCGTTATCAACAGCGATGAGAATTTATCACAAAAAAGACACTTTTTCATCTCCTTTAAAAAAATCTATCTATCGTATCTCTCTTATCATCCACGTAAATAGTACCTAACTCGACCCAAAATATAATATTGCGGTACCAACCTTCCCTGTCTGGGTTACCCAGACACTTGACACGTCCGGCCCTCTCGTAGAAGGAGGCGAGCCTGGCACCCAGGTAGGCGGGGTAGCCGGAGTCGGCCGGCATCTCGGCCAGACGGCCAGAGATCTCACGCAGGGCTTCGGCCCAACGGGACGTCGAGTCAGCCATCATGGACACGTTGTAACCCATGTCACGGAAGTACTCGGACAGTGTGATACCTGGGGAGTGGGTATTGGTTAAAATGGTAGTTTGATGACACAGAAAAAGTGGGGAAGTTTGAAATATTACACTTTAAAAATATCTCGTAAACTTCAGTGTTATCTTAGATGTAACAAAAGATTAAGAAACTGTTTTATCTCAAAATCCCTATTTTCTTTATCCTTTTGAAATCTCGCAGAAATGAAGTATTTGTTCATACATTTTGACTATNCCTCTCCATCTTTCACGGGGTCCTGTCAATGTTGAAAAAGGCCTAATGAATGCAATTTTCAAGTCCAAAATTCTAATAAAACTAATCGAGATAGCAGACAATATTTTCAGAGGGTTTCAGTATAGCTTGACCCTTTACTAACACCATAGGGAGGATAGTCCATAGTGTAAAAGCTGCTTGAGTGATAGGTATGGGTATGAAGGGTTGTGCTGGCCAACGTGGGCAAATATTTAATTAAATTGTATACTTCATCTATTTTTTTTTTGTATATAACCAGTTCTTCAAACCATACAGACAGACTTGTATTGCTGGGGATTTTGTTCCAACATTTCTTCTTCCCAGCAAAAAATTACCATGATTTTCAGCCTACTTTAGATAAATGATCTTTTAATTTTGTTTTATCTGTAGGTTACCTTGAACTTCATAGAAGACAGCTGGTAGAGCACGTTGCCCATGGCGTCGCGGATGACGTTCCACGTGACCTTGTTGTCGGACTGCGCGGTGGACTCGACGGCGTGGCGCGACATGTCGTAGAACGCGATGATGTTCTTCAGCATGCCCACCGTCTTGTAGAACGGGCAGAAGCGATCGTACGCGGAGTAGCTGCGGGGAAATTACGCTAATAAAACAACTATTCTAGCATTATAAAGCTAAACAAACAAACTTGTTTGAACTCTCTAATGTCAGGAAGTACTAACTTGAAATTTTATTTCAGAGGAGAGGAAAGTTCAGCTTTTATCCGAGTGCCACATAGTGTCATGGCAGGCGAAAGAAACGGCTAACCGATGCTATTCAATTCAATTCATTTATTGCGCTAGCATATTATATAAAAAAACTTTTGCGACTTTCAAAAGGGAAAACATTCAACGGCATAAGCTAATATTATTTGCCACACTACACTCAACTGGTATTTGACATTACAATTTTTATCCACCTGATTTATACACAATTTTTTGATCTTTTGTTAGATGAAGTTTTGATTTTGTTGTTTCCATTTCTACATCTAAAATTCTTCAACATGCACAAATTTCTTTGTTGAACATTATAAGAGGTGATATTGACCTGTTCTGCTGCAAGAAGTCGTCTTTGAGCAACTTGGCGACCTCGAGCGTGATCTTGTCGGTCTCAGCCAGCGACGCCTTGCCGACCAGCTGCACGATTTCTGACAGATCCTCTTCCTCCTGCAGGATCTCCTTGACCTGTTGGACATACACAAATATAAGTCTGATTTTTCGACTTACTCATCATCTGCCTTGTCTTTGGACCCGGAAACCACCAATTTAATATAGAGGAACTCATTACGAAGAGATGGTCACCTTATCCACTAAGCTCTTACTACAAAAAAGTTAAACAAGCGATCGTCATGTGTTTAAGAAAATGTTGTATTGAGAATCTTCTAAAACACGTGATGATCGCGTGTTTAAATTTTTTGTGGTAAGACCATAAGAATTCAAGTAAGATTTTTAAACCAAGGAAATTCTACTAAAATAATTAATCTTCCGGACTGTCATCATCATATCTCCATGTATAGTTCGTAATCAGTTTTGTGACTCACCTTTCAATTCCAAACACTACTCAAACATCATTCTGTTTCAATCACCGACACAAAGTTAAGTCACTATAAGTATTTCATGGACATTACGCATTAATTAATAAAACACACAATAAAATAGTATCAACATAACTCCATACCTTAGTCCTAAGAGGCACGAACTCGACGTAGTTCTTGTCGTAGAAGTCGTCGAGCGCCCGCATGTACTTGCTGTAGGAGATGAGCCAGTTGATGGACGGGAAGTGCTTGCGCTGCGCCAGCTTCTTGTCCAAGCCCCAGAACACCTGCACGATACCCAGCGTGGCGGCTGTTACGGGGTCCGAGAAGTCACCACCGGGGGGAGACACGGCACCCACGATGGATACGGAACCTGGGGAGATTATATTAATTGATTATTTTTTTCAGGAAATTGTTAATGTATGCTAACTAGGAAAAGTCCTCAATTTTTATAACGTAGTTAAAATTAGAACTTCTGTTGTGTTTAGTATTTTGTAGTAGTAAATCTTATTTTAGTTTATTTTTACTTAAAAACTAAGGTGACTTCGTTATCAACAGCGATGAGAATTTATCACAAAAAAGACACTTTTTCATCTCCTTTAAAAAAATCTATCTATCGTATCTCTCTTATCATCCACGTAAATAGTACCTAACTCGACCCAAAATATAATATTGCGGTACCAACCTTCCCTGTCTGGGTTACCCAGACACTTGACACGTCCGGCCCTCTCGTAGAAGGAGGCGAGCCTGGCACCCAGGTAGGCGGGGTAGCCGGAGTCGGCCGGCATCTCGGCCAGACGGCCAGAGATCTCACGCAGGGCTTCGGCCCAACGGGACGTCGAGTCAGCCATCATGGACACGTTGTAACCCATGTCACGGAAGTACTCGGACAGTGTGATACCTGGGGAGTGGGTATTGGTTAAAATGGTAGTTTGATGACACAGAAAAAGTGGGGAAGTTTGAAATATTACACTTTAAAAATATCTCGTAAACTTCAGTGTTATCTTAGATGTAACAAAAGATTAAGAAACTGTTTTATCTCAAAATCCCTATTTTCTTTATCCTTTTGAAATCTCGCAGAAATGAAGTATTTGTTCATACATTTTGACTATTCAATAGTCAATAGTCAATAGTCATTTATTCATTTGCAAACATGGGTAATTGTAGATACAGATATTACATTTATAACAGGTCCTCCATATTCTACCCTCTAATGGGCATGCAAATTACATATAAATTTTGAATTTAAGATATATAGAACATAATTCAACTAAAACAATATTAATGCTCAAATTAAAGTTAATATTATTGCGAACAAGTCATAAAATTAAACAATTATTGAAATAAACAATACAGAAATAATGAAAATGGGATGAATGTCAAATAGCAATAGTATCAAATGTCAGATGGAACAGAAGGAATGTCAATTGGTTAGAGATTTATCATTCAAGAATTCGTCAATTGTATAGTAGCATTTTTCAAGCAGAATCCTTTTTAGCGTCTTTTTAAATTGCAATACAGTCATATTTTTAATAGTATTAGGTACCTTATTATAAATACGTGGGGCAATACCAATAAAGCTTTTTTGCATTAGTGCAGTTTTACATTTTGCTTGACATAATTCATTGACATACTGTGACCGTATTGGATTTTTTCTAGTTGCTGACAATTTCTGGAATAGGTCTGGATTATTTTTAACAAACAAAGCTGTTTCCAGTATGTATAATGATGGAAAAGTTAAAATTTGTAGTGACTTAAAATAAGGAAGACAGCTGTCTGTTGTCTTAAGACCACACATTGACCTTATACATCGCTTTTGCGTTCTAAACACCAGCTCCCTATCGGTAGACTGCCCCCAGAAAATAATGCCATATCGTAAGACGGACTCAACCAAACCATAGTACGCAGTTAAAAGAGCTTGATTGTTGACTATCTTTGATAGCTGAAATAGTGCATATGCGGATTTACTAAGTTTTTTACATAATTGTTCAATATGAGGTTTCCATGAAAGTTTGTCGTCAATCAATATACCTAAAAACTTGGCTGTATTAGCTTTTTCAATAGAGCAACCTTGGTAAGCAAGATTTACGTCTGGGGGTTTGTTGCGTTGATGAAAGTGCATAACTTTTGTCTTACTCAAGTTTATGACTAAATTATTATTATGTAACCAATCTATAATGTCATGTAAACAATTATTAATGTCATGCTCATAACTATTTTGATTCGTACACTTTATTACAGCTGTACTGTCATCTGCAAAAAGAATCATTTTGTTAAAAGTCACTTTCGGAAGATCATTTATGTATACTAGGAAGAGTAGCGGTCCTAGTACGCTACCTTGTGGTACGCCATATTTTACAAACATTATGAAGTCCTTAAATTTTCCTCTAAATCAAAGTACTGGTGATACATACCAGTGTAGATGGAAGCCTCTCGGGCAGCGACAGGCATGTTGGATGTGTTGGCGACGAGGGCAGTTCGCTTCATGATGGACTCCGTCACTCCCTCGATCTCCACCGTCAGCTCGGGGAAGTCACGCAGTACTTCTGACATCTCGTTACCTGACCACAAGTAGCTTGGTTACAAGAAGTCGTAGTAAATTGAAATATGTAATTTCACCAAAAGGAATGGAAGATCTTATACATACAACATAGGTACATATCTTTATTTATGAAAAATTATTCTTATTCTTATTCTAAAAGACATTGACGTGTGTTGTTAGTTTGTTACATAACACCATAACAATACCTAACACTACATTATTCAACAAATATTACGTGTATTTCTTAGTAAATTAGGACTTTTGAATTTGATATAAATTTTTACACAACACATATCTTAGAAAAAAACATACCACGCTCTCCGCAACCGACGTAGACGATGACGTCAGAGTTGGAGTACTTGGACAGCGCCTGCGAGATGACAGTCTTGCCGCAACCGAAAGCGCCGGGGATGGCGGTCGTACCACCCTGTACGCAACTGTACAGACAAACAGACTTGTTCATACATTTGAAATAAAAATATTTGAAAATCCAGCAAAATACGCTCGTGTTTAGGTTTTTATTCCTGATTTTTGTGTAGTGTGTGAAGAGGGAATTTCAAGTTAAAATAGACGAAGTATACTTTTGGACTGAAGAGGTAGACTTTTAACTAGAGACATTTTTATAAGACTTTGTAAACAGGGTGCGTCCTGTGTGGACGAATCAACACGAAAACAAATGCGAAACGGTCGGAAGAAGTACGCTACGTTGCAATAAACCACGCCACGTCACGTAGGCCACTTTAAAATAAATCAAATGTCTATTGTTTTCGCGTGGTATCACGCAGTTTCACGTTCGTATCTAGATCACTCACAAAGGACGCACCGTAAGATACCTAAGATTTTTTAGACGGGCAATTTGAAAGTATATCGGGAGAAAACTTCTGCATCTTAACATCTGCTTAGTCTTTTCCCAACTACGTTGGGGTCGGCTTCCAGTCTAACCGGATGCAGCTAAGAACCAGTGTTTTTTTATAAAACTCCTGTGAGTGCCTTTCCAAAAACAATATCCTCGTATGTCGTTGGTGTACGTACGGGAAGAGCGAGTCGAGCACCCGCTGTCCGGTGAGCAGCGGATGGTTGGCGGGCAGCTTCTCCGTGACGGGGCGCGGCTGGCGCACCGGCCACACCTGCAGCATCGTGTACTTCTCCTTCTCGCCGTCGAACTCCGTCTCCAGCACCACGTCCTGCGGGAATAAGTGGGAACCATTAGTATAGACTTTTGGATGTTATGGACTGGATAGGCGTTTGCTAATGTGAGGTCAAATATGCAGGTTTTTGTGTCTAGTGTTTGTATTTGTCGAATAATTGATTATATAATTATAAAGATTAGAATTTATTTTTAAGCTGTGTTATAAGAAATTGATCACATACAGGCGTCATTGAAAAATATAATAATATTTTTGATAATTTTTAGTTGAGTAGAGCAAATTTCTTCAACATTTTTAATTCAAGCAAAAGTGGAAAAAATATATATGAATCAATACTCACAGTGACTTTGTAGTTGCCAGCGGGGGCGATGTAGGTGACGGTACCCTTGGCCTTGGGCGGGATCAGCATGCGGTGCTTGACCAGTGTGTTCTCGTGCACCAGACCGTACAAGTCTCCTCCGGTGATGTGGGATCCCGTCTGAAAACATGCTCATATTGTTCATAATTATGTTCCAATTCTTTCATGAGTCTAATTTTAAAATCTTATATTTCCGACTATTACAATCGATACTAAAATTATAAAGCCGACAAGTTTATTTGGTTGAACGCGCTAATCTCAGGAACTACTGATCCAATTTGTAAATGTTTTTCAGTGTTAGATAGCCCATTTATCGAGGAAGGCTACTTATTATACAGGTGCGCGGAGTAGTTCCCACGGGTTGCTGGTGAAATCGCTGGCGAAAGCTAGTAATTGATATTTCCGACTTTTATCATACATAGAAATAAATCAGAGGCTGGTCTTGTGCTCACCTTAACATTCATGGGAACGAATTCCCAGCTGACATCCCTAGCCAGAGAGGGTACGTTCACACCCTTAGGGATGTAGATGGACTGTGTGAGCTCGTTGATGTCCTTCAGGGGACGCTGGATACCGTCAAAGATGGAGCCCAGGATACCGGGTCCCAACTCCACGGACAGAGGCTTGCCGGTACGGAGTACGGGGTCACCCACGGTTACACCTGAGGTTTCTTCGTATACCTGTGTACAATACACTTTGTTATTCTTATCTCAATCACAAGCGACGATGATGTAAAAAAAAATTTTAGAGCAATGGCAAGCTTTCAAATCTACTTTTAATTTTTATAAAAATCCACGGCGAACTTTCTAAAAAGAGAACAGAGTAGTAAAAAATAGCAGGACATACCTGGATGGTGGCCATGTCACCCTCCAGACGGATGATCTCTCCGACCAGCTCGTTGTACCCGACACGCACCAGCTCGTACATAGCCGATCCGGACATTTTCTCCGCCGTTACGACTGTACCACACAAATGAAACATTTACCAACAACTAACAGGACATAATCCTACTAATATGAAAAATGCGAAAGTTTGTACGTATGTATGGATGCTAGTTCCTCTTTCACCTAACATCTACTGGATGAGTTTTGATGAGACATGTTCCTAATACAGCTTATATTTAAACAGAATAACTACTTTTTATCCATGTGCAGAAACTAGTTCCCCCGTGAAGCTAGTACGTAAAAAGTGGAAAAGCTCTCCAAGAACCACTCTATGGGGGTTGTAGACGTTATTCCATAAAACTCATGCGTTTGGGGTTGGGTGCCAAGTTTTCTCCGTGCCAAGGAAAATAAAGCATTTTAGACAGGAACAAGGGAGGAAATAAAATCTCTTTACATTAATGACACTATCGACTTTTGCAACATTGCAATTGTTCTGTAGAAAATGTGTAAAATAGTATTGGTCCTTCTGATCCAATATTTTATTTCAAAATGGGTACCATAAATGGTGTCAAAAATGATTACATAGCTTTCAGCATGCATCCAGTCATGTAATAATGAACGACATCGGGTGCCAAATACGCATAAGAATGACGTAAGCATTCATAACGTTCGACCTACATTTTGTGGAATATTATTTAATCTGAACATTTGTTCTGAACCTTCTTAATAAGCCTCCCAAAAAAAAGTATGCAAGAAAGACTTCTACCAAACCCAAATAAAGTTGAGAGATATGGGTAGGAGAATGATGACATGTCAACATTTGATCTGATCATTTTATTAGTAGTAATAAAAAAACCAAGGCCTAGTGAGAAGGTTGTGTACAAAAAAAACCAGTTTGATGTACGGAAACCCCCTCGAAATACTTGTTTTTTTAACAGTTTTTAGGATTTGTTGTTAAAGCAGCAACAGAAATACATCTTTATATGAAAATTACAACTCTCTAGCTATCATGGTTTATAGGATACAGCCTGGTAACAGACAGACGGACAGAGAAGTCTTAGAAATAGGGTCCCTTATTACACCTTATTATTAGGGTACAGAACCATATGATTAATGATTGTTACGTACCGGGACCGGATACGGCGAATACGAAGCCGAACCTCTCCTCGATCTCTTCATCGGCGATCGTCCTCAAGCCACCCCCGGAGAGTGCTCTAGCCATGGTGAATTATTTATTAATTCTTCCTGTACAAACAAAAAAACAAATATAGTAAATACATAAAAAAAGACTTGCTGTGGTTCATGAGAATGACAAAAAGTGGTGAAAATTGAATCCTAAGTGATAATTTTGTATACTTTTTGATGCATCTTTCTTTAATTTGAAGAGGCCTTTACCCAGTAATGAGTTAGTGAAATAATCTGGCAATAATGATGAACAAATTTAAAATTGCACATATTAGCTTGGTACTTTATTTGCTGTGTTGTTTCCTATATTCATTATGACGATTCTAAGCAATTAAATGATACTTGAGTTGAGCACTTGTACAATAGTAGAAATATCACAATCAGTTTTATCATAAGTTAACATAAGTACAAAAACAATATATAAGTACGAATACATTTTCAAATACAATGAACAGATTGTCCTTGATTCTGCCATCATTTACACAATGTAACGTAAGAAACTACTATGAAGTCACTCTCTTTTTTAAAAAAATACCTGAATAATACTAATCCTGTGTCAACAATCAAATATTTTAATTAAATTGTCATTAGATCAAAGGTATGTTCTTAACATACCTTTCAACTATTGTTAATATTTAAAACTTATTACAATGTTACTGGCCGGGTTGCCACCATAGACTGGGAGATCAGCTGACTGCAACCTTTTATCAATGAGCACAGATAAAGACATTCATCCATCACTGTCAAATATAAGAACATTTTGGAAAAATCTAATGGTCAGCTTGAATAGATTTTTTTCTCTATTGTTTTGCATGAGCCTATTCAACCATTAGCGAAATGTCCTTGACCTAAGGAAATTAGTAATTTCATAACATGACTACATGTAATTTACATAATAGCAAAAATCTTCCATATCTAATGCCATTACATTATAAAGACAGTTAATTCATTCAGCGAGGGCAGGAAATCATATGACCCAGATATACCTTTTCTATTATTTGATACAAGTATTTGGAACTGATGATTTTACCTAATTCGTTGGTTGATTTTCATACAGAAATGGAAATTACTCTGCAAGTTAATTTGTTTTGGGGAGTATTTTTGCAAATAAAATATATTGCAAACTAAATGCTATTTCTCCACCACCCTAAGGTTGACTGGTAGAAAACGCCTAAGGCGTTAAGTCCGCCATTGTATATTAAAATGTGCAAAAAGTATTTAATAAATAAATAAATGCAATATTTTGGTATATATTCTGAAAAAGTGACATTCATACAGCTGGACACCATAAATGTCAGCAGTTTTTTTTTATCAAAGCAATATTAGGCCCGTACTGCATTAGTATCTATTACAGTAGTGTCCAGACAATTAGCCTAGTCTATCATATTGCATCAATTTTTCCAATCAGATCCTAGTTGGAACTTGTGCAGGTACCAAGTGCTGGAGACGTAGATTGTGAAGGAAATGAAGAATGTTTATCACATCACCAGGACGAAGATCAAGTCCCCTAGTACTGCTTAAATACACAAACCAAACTAAATACTAGCTACATTGGCTTTTAATGGAAGGCTTTGCAAATTGCCACAGGATTAAATAATAACTTAAGGCATATCTGGACCGAATTTGTTCAAGCTAAGTTAAATATATTGGTCGTTATTTGGATCTCAAGTGTTCTGATACATATCTCAGTACAGTCACATGATAAATGGGTGGACCGATAATTATCCAAATTTCACTAAATTAATCGACTCAAACACCACTCACACCTTCAGATAATGCTTAATTACGCACTACCAGCACATAACAATCAAATTGCACCGCCTGTAAATCTTAAAATCCCAATAATGCGTGACATTTTACATGGTTCTGAAGAAAAACTATTATGGCAGAATCAGGAACAATCTTACCGCAATTTACGAAGAAAAGAAAGGATATCCACAGTCAGTAACACTTACACCTACGATAACAAACTAAATAATGTATGAATTGTGATATTTTAATATTTAAAATCCAACTCACGGGACGAGAAAGATGGAGAAGACGGACCGAGAATGGCGGAGGATCACAACTTATCACAAGACCAGTGATAGAAATGAAGTCAGCTGACCTAAGTCTATGCCTCATTGTCTATTCCACACACTTCATTGATTTTCTGTCACTTCACGGCATAACAGTCTATGGTGCTATGAAAATTTAGTACGCAATTTAGAATCTTCACACCTTGTTTTAAGGTCTCTTATAGTATGTCCATCATGTTAACACGTTTTAGTAAACTTTGTTTGTGGTAAAATTACTAATTGACTAAAAACACAGAGCATTATTTTGTCCTAAAAGCTAGAGATACGAAATGCACCAAAATCTAAATTCGATGAAATATGATGTATTCTAGCGTCTAAAGTCATTATCTGTAATTACCAATGGGAGAAACATGTTTTTTTATAAAGACCGGATTTTTTTAATGTATTTTATGTAAAAAATGATTATGTGTATAGATTATAATTATTATGAGTATATGATGTAGGCAATGATTAAAGTCAAAAACTGCTGGGCCACTTTAAAAATATTTTACCGTTTTAATGCTCCTTGATATGAGTTATATTTTATCCGGGTACGGGAAGTCGAGGTCAGATAGGCAGTCGCTCCATGTAAAACACTGGTTCTCAGCTGCATCCGGTTAGACTGGAAGCCGACCCCAAAAATAGTTGGGAAAAGGCTAGGCAGACGACGGGAAGTCATTCCTGAGACGTGGCTGAAACAGCGAAAAACAGCTAGTACATATATAGTTCAATACATACGCGCCACTTGCACATGACTGTGAATCGACTGGGACTAAATTTGTATCCTTCGCTTTAATTAATTCGTGAAAAATGCAATCTGAGCCATATGTGAGTCAAGCTCATAAAAATGAAACTTGGCAAAAGCTAAAAGGATGTTTTTTGGCTTCTGTATCGGCTTTGAGGTTGCCGACCAAAAGAAGATGTTGTTAAACATATCTGAACATTTATTTCGTAAATCAATATCTGTATTTCCTCGTCCTTGGACTAAACACAAAATTAGATCAAGGACAAAGGAATACGAAAATAGGCTTAGATGGCAGCACCGGACCGTTTAAAATTGATGACATAGAATGACACCTGTCAAATCAACGGGAAAATAACGCATGCGTTTTTTGCGAAGACAACTAAACCGCATCCTTTGTTTTCTAGTTTTCTGTTTTAAAACATATTTCGCAAATTTTCAAGTCGTGTAAGACTTGATTAACAAAATAATCCAAACTTCATATTTAGTGATAAACACAAGTATTTCCGGTAGTATCGTACGCATCGTAAACATAAATTTCGTTGACAAATTAGATGTACGTTGTCTGTCCGAATGACGCGATCTCCTGGGACGAGTATTATTATTAACCAGTTGATGTTTTTGCAGGAATAATAAAGACATACAATTGAGTAAATCATTATCTTGGCTGCTACGACACGGAGCAGTCCGAGAAGGTTTCACACTAAGGTATGTTATCTTAGAATATTGCTTTCCCGGGACAGCTGGTGTATAAACCTTTACTGAATATCGATGTGTAAAGCTGTTGTTTGTCGTCGAAACGTAACATAATCAAAAGACACTATGAATGAACTGTATATTTTATGCAGTGTCAGCAAGTAATATGCATTAGACTGTTATTATTAATGCAGTTTCCCTTGTGTGCCCTAGTTAACTGTCAAAAAGGTCATGTTTGTAAAATCAAGTAAGCTAAGCATAGAAAGTAAACATGTGTTATTTTATAAATTAAAAAAATATAATAAGTTAGTGTGTCTTCTGAAATGTTTTATAGTTTAGAAAGCTTGATTACTTATATGTACAATGTATAGATGTTTTGTTTTTTATATTTTAAAAGTTATGCATTATTTGCAAAACAGTCATTAAGTTTTATATATTATGACAGTAAAAGCAACAGTTGACTTTATATTTAACTAGCCGTTTTCCCGCGGTTTCACTCGCATCCCGTGGGAATAACTGCCCGTACCCGGATAAAATATAGCCTATGTCACTCGTGGATAATGTAGCTTTCGAATGGTGAAAGAATTTTTAAAATCGGTCCAGTAGTTTTTGAGCCTATTCATTACAACCAAACAAACAAACAAA
>NWSH02000535.1:14242268-14263017 GCA_002382865.2 Heliothis virescens
TTCTATAATATAAAAATGAATCGCTAAATGTGTTGGTAAGCGCATAACTCAAGAACGGCTGGACCGATCGGGCTTATTTTGGTCTTAAAATGTTTGTACAGATCGAGGGAAGGTTTAAACGATGAGAAAATATGATTATGTATAAAAAAAAACCGGATCCGCGTACGAAGTCGCGGGCAAAAGCTAGTATTAGTATAGATTTATTTGATTTACACGGCTTCACAAGCCATATGGGTCAAATGGGCAAGGAAGTCGGTTTATTCCACTTTGATCACCCAGGTGATATCACCTGGGTGATTTGATTCTACTAAAAAGTGGAAATAAATCACCCGGCCACTTTGATCACCTAGGTGATATCACCTGGGTGATCAAAGTGGAATAAATTAGTCTACTTTGATCACCTGGGAATCAAATCACCTAGGTGATCAAAATCCACTTTTCTGATTTGAAAAAGTCGCCTGTGATCACCTGGGTGATTTGATTCCCAGGTGATCAAAGTAGACTAATTTTTTCCACTTTGATCACCCAGGTGATATCACCTAGGTGATCAAAGTGGCCGGGTGATTTATTTCCACTTTTTAGTAGAATCAAATCACCCAGGTGATATCACCTGGGTGATCAAAGTGGAATAAACCGCAGTTCTATGGGTTATATATCAGAATAGCTCATAGGCTACTTTTTTACCTGTCCTATCCGTATAAAGTACTTCCCTCAGGACATCACACCATCCACATCACATTCCTAGAATCAGCAGAGAGATTGATAAAAGGCTGATTATTAAACAAAACTGTGTGCCTAATGTGGTCCAAATTATTTTTTCCGCATACAAGTGGAAACCTTCTTTTAACCATCGCGTTTATAGTAATTAGTAAGATCAAGTCCTGTATGCACTATAGTACAGGCACTACATTGTTGTTGGAGAGAATGTAAGCACAGATAGCAGGCGCTCGATATAAAATATTCTAACTAAGCCGTAGCTAGTTACACAGGAATCCGACCCCAACCTAATTAAGTTATGCTGATGGAAATAAGATGCAGGGTGGAGCACAAACCTTATTGGTTTTATAAGTTGCGTTCTAGTCTTACAAAGTTTATCTANAGGTGATCAAAGTGGCCGGGTGATTTATTTCCACTTTTTAGTAGAATCAAATCACCCAGGTGATATCACCTGGGTGATCAAAGTGGAATAAACCAGGAAGTCATGTGGGTCAAATGGGACAAGACGTCAAATGGGTCAAAAGCCACCAAATGGGACAAGATATGGAGAACTAGAACCGGAACCGGAGCCGGGACCGGGACTGGAATCGGAACCGGTTCCGATACATTTATAGGTGACTAGCCGTTTTCCCGCGGTTTCACTCGCATCCCGTGGGAATACTGCCTGCACCCGGATAAAATATAGCCTATGTCACTCGTGGATAATGTAGCTTGCAAATGGTGAAAGAATTTTTAAAATCGGTCCAGTAGTTTTTGAGCCTATTCATTACAACCAAACAAACAAACAAACATTTCCTCTTTATAATATTAGTATAGATAGTATACATTGAATTTTTTGCCACCAATGAAGAAAAATGAAAAATTATACTTTCTTGATGGAAAATATAATTTTTGAGTGTTTTTATGCGATACACATTTTTGGAAAACTAGTGTTGAGGATAATGACGCAAAGTAAAAAAAAAATTTTTTGGAGATTGACCCGACTGTCGGCTGATGTTGAAGTTTGAAGCTTGGTCTCAAATAGGGGATGAAAGTTTGTATAAATCTTCTTAGATTTTGGACTGATTGAACATTGAACTGAAATTAAAGATTGGATCTACTGTGATGAAAACTTCCGCTTTAATAAGATCTCAATAAATTCAAACCCGATAGGGATAGAATAAGGGATTATGGAGGATGGAAACGTAGGTACCTATTAGTTTGAACCTATTGGAAGTACTTGGAATGAATAAATTATGACGAACAAAGTATTTTTTGTATTATCCCGTTCGAATTTAAACGATTATACTTAGTTTCCCCTGAAAGTCTGCTTTGCCGTGACAGTAAAAAAGTCTCAAAGTCAAAGTCAAACCCTCAAATTTGAGGGAATTGACTTGAAAGAACATTGCTTCTCTCATGAACAGGTTTTATGTTGCTTGCTCACGTGTAATTTCACCCAATAGCTTGATAGTTTCAGCTCCTAATGACAGACAAAGTTGTAGGCCCTCATTTTTTAGACACGCTAAACAAAAGTGAAGCCGCAAGAAAATATAGGTAAGTACCTAATTAATTATAATACTTAACGCGAGAGAAGACGTTGGCAAAATCTAGTATGTACCTATTAAGATATAGAAATAGTATGGATATGGTTAATGGAATGTTACTAAGCCCTGCGTATGAGCTAAGTACTTAGGTATTGCGAATATTAGCTACAC
Source organism: Heliothis virescens (assembly GCA_002382865.2). Lineage (NCBI taxonomy): Eukaryota > Metazoa > Arthropoda > Insecta > Lepidoptera > Noctuidae > Heliothis > Heliothis virescens. Next base: position 14,244,680 of record NWSH02000535.1, read on the forward strand.
TGAAATCAGTTTGTTTTAAAACACTTTGCTATTAAGACCTAATGAATTACTTCGTCATAGTTTATTATTGTTAAATTATATGAACATGTATTGTTGCCAAGGTGAGTAAGTAGTGTTTGGGCGCCTGCTGAATATTTTCTATACTTAATACATTCAACTTAGATTGTAATAACAAAATACTTCTTAGAATTAGCGGTAGTGTTCGCGCTATGTGTGGGCCGAGGAGTGCTGGCGAGTCAGCTGTGCCTGACAGGAGACTTCGCCGCGCAGGCGCAGCAGCTGATGGACAGCCAGACGATGACGTCACAACACCCAAACGTGACGCGCCTGCTGGACGACCTGCGTGCCACGTTGAACAAGCGGTGGCAAGGTGAGCTCCCTGATCATATATATAGCATCAGTAGAAAGCCTGATGCAGTCAGCAGACAACTGTCTGGCTTCTGCTCAAACTCTGAAATAAAATAATTGTTATTTGTTTTAGAATTTGATTTGATTATCTATGGATCTATACCCATCGGGCTCGGTACGAAGTTAAGTGATGTAGATTGCTTCGTGCGAATACCGAACTACAATGTTACCGAGCATCGCCACATTGTAGAGCAGTCCGTGGACTTACTGCGCCGACAACCGAACTTGTACTCAGATGTGCATGTTGTGGACATCACAGATAATGACAACAATGTATATTTCACTTTCTACCACATTCCTACACAAAGACATGTTGACACTGTTTTCACCACGACTGGTGCTCTAGATAACAGTAACTTGTTAAGTTACCTTTTCCGCTTGGACAAACTGTACCTGCCGCTGGGTAGACTCATAAAGTATTGGTGCGCTGTGCATGAGCTCTCCGCTTTGGAAACGATGGATAAACTGCCCAATTATGCGTGGTACATAATGACTGTATTCTATCTGCAGCAAAAACGTTTAGCGCCCTCCGTCTACGAATTGCAGAGACACTCAGAGAGCGCCACAGTCCTCCACGGCTGGGACATGAGCTTCGAGCCGATCCCTTACGCAGCAAGGAACAACGAGAGCCTGTACCAGCTGCTGGGCGGTTTCTTCCAGTACTACAGCCAGTTTCACTTCCAGAATTACATAATTTCACCATTCGCTGGACGTCCGATACACAGAAGTGACTTCATTCACTACGACCGTATTCCTTATGAGTTCACGGCATATAAAAATCTCATGGCAAATAATGGTTCATGTTGCCAGATTGAATTAAACACCGATTTCTGCATCCAAAATATATTTGAACACGTTTATAACGTTGCAAATTTAATCAGTCACGAAGAAGCATTCACAATCTTGTCTCATATCAAGTGGGCTGCAGAAATGTATGAGGAGCTCCCGAGTGACAGATTCCTGACAACTATACTTAGCCCGGTGCACCAAGTTATGGAGAGCAACGAGGTTAATGATACTGTAGATGGATCCTTTAATAACTGTATCGATGTAAGTGATCTCGTCTGAACCAATTTACCGGAGTACAATTAACGGTTACTTCGGTACATAGTCTTAAAGATATACTTGACTGAAACATTAATGTTAATTATGTTATGTTGATTTATCATATCTACTGTAATAAAGTAAAAATAAAACATCATTTTGTTTGCTTTTACCCGGCTGCATCATTTGAAAAATTCTTTCATTGATAATTTAGCTTTATCCCCTAGTAACATAGGCTATATTTTATCCGGGTACGGGCGGGCTTCCTGCGGGACGCGAGTGAAACCGCGGTAAAAGAGCTAGTAACAAATAAACGTCATTTTATATAACTTGAAGCTCGACCATCAATAATACGGTTGCTGGTTCTGCTAGATCCTGAGAGAGAGGTTTTATTTTTAAAAGCTTTTATTCTGTTGAATCCCAACTTTACGATAACCAGTATCAGGACCACACAAGTGTCTCCCTAACATCCCCCGAATCCCGGTACCGACAAATGAGGTAGGCACCACAATGCCCATGATCATCTGCCGAGCTTTGCCTCAAATATATCAGGGGTCAACTGCTGCAGCTAACCAGATGCAGCCGTGCATCAGAGTGCCACACGGAGCGTCTGCCTTTCTAACCTGGGCCAAAGATACCCTTTTGTAATACTGGTCGTAAGACTACTTTCTGACTACCGGTAAATACACAAATACTTACCAAATTCTAAATCCCTAAATGTCATCTTTCATTGGGGTATACTCGTATAACAAGTAGAAAGACCTCGTCAGAAACTACGCTATACTTTGACATTCCTCCTTTGTTCGTTAAGGTCCATAATAAAATTACTCAGTACGGTTATAAACTCTATTTTATTTCAAAAAACATTATCTGTAGAAAATAAAGCGTTATTTATTTTATTCACTTTAATTGAACACAAAGATAGAGGTAGAGACGACGGTATTGTGATGAGGTTGAAAATCTGTTAAAGAAATTTGACAGATTGTGGTAAGTTGATGTGTTGGCATCTGTATCTATATTTATTTTTAGCACGTGAGATCTACTGTTGCAACATCGTCAGTGTCTGGTATGTCGATGCAATTTTGCTGTGTAGCATTGTTGGATGGGTCTTGTTCTTCACTCAATATGGCGCTGAGGAACTGGTCCGCGGGTAGCTCTTCGAACCATTTGGCAGAAGACATCAAAAACTTCTTAATCCTGTCGGTATCTTCTTTTGTAATCAGTTCTCCATTGTTCATGTCATGGACATATGTATCCTGGATGCAAATATTTGAGTTTGGCCGCAAGTTATCTTTTATTTTAAGTTGCAGGTCAAGTTTCGAAGTATTCTTGTAGAGTGTAAATTCTTCAGGAAAGGTGTCGATATTCATGAAATCAGCCTTCGGAATAGGACGTCCGGCAAAAGTAGACACGACATAGTTTTTGAAGTCAAATTGGCTGTAGTACTGGAAGAACCCCCCCAGCAGCTGGAGCACGGTGTCGGTGTTGTGGGTGCTGTAGGGGAGCTGGTTGAAGCCTGTGTCCCAGTCGCCCACGTAGTCGCTCACTGCGTCTCTCTGCAGCACGTAACCGGCAGGCACCATGTTCTTTTGTTGCAAGTAAAATATTACTAACAAGTACAAAGCGTAATTTTTTAACATTCCCCGACCAATTAGGTCGTGCATTTTGAAGGCCAGTTTAAGGAGTCCCCCCAACGGCAGATACCTGTCATCTAGATGGAAATAATATCTAATAACCAGACTGTTCCGTACCCCAGCGTAGCCAGATCTGAATATGAGGTCAACTTTGCGTTGGGTCGCGTTGTGATTGAACGAGTAACGTGCAAAAACGGGTTTCGTCGAGTAATTTATCTCGGAATACAGGTCAGGCTGTTGTTTGACCAGCCTGTTGATCTCGTGCAGCATGTCCCACTCAGCGTCTCGCGAGGAGTTGTAGTTGGGTACGGAGACGCTGAAGTCCAGGTCACTGGAGCGCGTGCCCAGCCCCGTCACCAGGGACCCGTACGGCGTCATCTGAATTCCTGGAACACCAAACAACAACAATAGTAGGTACATTTAGGGAGTAGTCGCGGATGCTCAGCCGAGTTAACTTGAACCTGGACGTGGCTTATTTTTACGGCAGAATATTCATTTTTACAGTTGAATTGACATCAAAATACTTGGGATGTTCATAAAAAGAATAAGTCAAGTCATCTATCCACTATTCCTCCTATTATTCTTAACGTATCGTGTACAATACCTTGCCAGCGCTGGTTGAGCGTGTGCAAGACATCCGTCTCCACGGTGCTGATGATGCAGGCCTCCAGCTGTGGCCGCAGCATGTAGATGTCGAGCACTTGCTGCAGCTGGGCGTCGAAGCTGCCCTCCAGGCACAGCTCGCTCTGAGCTAAGACCAGTACCGCCGCTGACACCGCTAAAATGGCAAACAGAGTTTAGTAAGAACAGATAATTTATTGCCTCGTTAGTCTACCTACTAGTTAAAATTATAGATATTACATTTAAAACAAAAGAAACGCAGAAAGCTTTATAAAAATCAATAACAATAAGGTTCTGTTAAAATGAATAAATCTTACCGACTCCTAGTAAGGTATACATATTCCGCGCAGTCGGTCGCAGTTGCCTGATGTCCACATGCTACTGACGCCTAAATATACAAGTGATGGAAACTTAACATTCGTCAAGTGTGTAATTTATAATTTTACACTCATTTATCAAAGGTTGCTGGCGTCAAACTGCACGTAATTTAATACCTAAGTCCTTTATGTAACGAATATTAGGTGCCTACAAAGCTTGCACTATTAAGAAATACGGTCGTAGTCGCCTTAATAAATCTTTATAGCCAGGACTAACCAACACAATTACAATAAGGGCAGGACGATGATGAATATAACATATTTTAAGATAAAAGTTTATTTCTGCCTATATGTAGCCCCCGTACCCGTTCCACTGCAGACTTAACTTAGGCCTAACGGTTGTTCGACAGTTTATTTTGAAGGTAATAATTTAATTAAGCTTTTTAGTCGATCTGATTGAGGCCAGATACCTGATCGTTGTAATGTGCACACAACGATCCATCTCCATAAGAGACTGATCAATCGATTGGCATACTAAAGGACGACAATGTGCGGGGGCTCTAAGTTTAACATACCCTAGAAGGTTATGCAATTCAAATACAACCAAAAAAGTTACGCAACTCCCAAAACGAATCATTATTTAGTTTTTAGTTATATAAAGTAAACGATTACCATGATCCGGTGTTCTGTGAAATGGTACATTAAGATAACAGAGGACAGCGTCGTGAAGGACATGTTACGTTTGTTCTCATTGTTTACTAATTAGACTCACATTAATTCGTTTTGATTGCGAATTTCTATGAGTACCTGTTGTTACTAGGTATTGCGACAACGTTGGCGAGGTGCGTAGATTTCTTTAACTGCTTGCCCTCAGATGCAACGAACGCATTCTCAAAACGAATTTAGCAAAAAGAGCGCGTACTAACTATGCCGGTACCCATTATTTAGGTGCGCGATTATCTCACGTTTGGATGAACCGATTTTGATGTGGTTTTCAGCATAGTATTTATCAGACTTAGGAGAAAGTTTTAGGAACAGATTACTGTTAGAGACGCCAGCAAATCGACCTTCTACAATCTGTCAAATATCTTCAATCAACGTAGAACCTTAACGCAATAGTGGTTAATGTTCGATTGGCATAATTTGACAGTTTCGAGTAGGTTGACCTGCTGTCGTCTCTATGTCCCACTTTTGATCCAATTTTTTTCGCCCTACGTCATATCCTAATTAATCGTTAACTTTGTATGAGGTGTGCGCACCTATGATAGACATATCATCGTGATATTGTCACACTAATTGATATTCTTATATATATATGCATTATGCACCATAAATAAATGCGTGACAGTCGTAACAGTATTCTGCACTCGATTGCCGCTCGGGTAGCCCTCTTGTGCGAACGATGGTCGACAGGACCAAATCGTTATTCGTTATTAAGTAATAACATGGGCCTTAAGATTTGTTTTTGTTACTAACTGAAATGAGAGACTAAAAACATAAGATCTTATAACCTCGCTTATAACGATCAACCACAAACATAGGAAAAAACAATAGCACCTAATTAATGAAAAGAAAAGATTTACATACTTAAACAACCTTTATTAGAGATTCTCACAATATGTGTTCGTATTCTACGCTTTTCTTAGAAAATAGCTTATCTTTAGACATAAAATCATTGATAAAACATGATCATATCAGCATTACTTTATAGCTAGGCTTCTCGTAGTGCACATTGAGTATTTTATTTTTGTACCTATATGTGTAAGGGTCTTTCTAAGTGTTTCTTAGACACCAATGGCTGATAAAAGGTGAAGGAAAACATCCTGAGGAAACCTGGACTATAAAGTCTGAAATCACCAACCCGCATTGAGCAAGCGTGGTGATTAACGCTCAATCCTTCTCAATTTGAGAGGAGGCCTGTGCCCAGCAGCCCAACATTACAAATATGTGTAAGGGTGAGCAGGGCCGGATTAACCTGTCATGGGCCTGTAGGCAATATAATTTTCGGGCCCCTTTTCTTACCTACTCTGACTAAGTAAATTTATATGTGATGGTTTTTTTTGCCCTCTTCCCACATTCCTTAATACAATTCCCGATCTAGGCATGGATGACATGACGTCATAACGCGGATTGGCTCCGTGTTAGTACAGAACAGAGTCACCCGCGCAGCCCACGCGTAGAGTACGCGTACGTTTGTCTAGTCAGTCTATTCTACTTTTTAATAAGAGTTTAAACACACACAAAGCACAAAGGTTTTTCCAATTCGCTGTCGTAAAACGCTCCTGCCTAATAGTATCCAACGAATCGGGGATTTCCTCCACGTAAAACGAGGTAAACCGTCCAAACGCGTTCCAAATTTTTTAAATGCGTGTTTTTAAAGCTTTTTCATGGCGAGACCCCCTTTCTATGAAGAAATATTTCGCGACCCCACTGTGTTTGAAGACTTCACATACACCAAATCAAAAGTATTTAAAACAGTGTTTTTGAACGCTTTTTAAGAGGAGTTGCAAAAGTTTGGGTAATGCCTTTCAGTAGAAAAGACAATGAAACAATTTTAACTAGTAATTTTAATTTTAACTAAAGGACAGACTAATAGATCGCAAATTGACCAGGTCGTAGTAAGTTCAAATCACAAAATGTCTACATAGCTGTTCAGTCTTCGTCTCATACAGTGGTGTAGCGTGGCTATCCGCCACCGGGGGGCGGGAGACAAATTTGCCGCCCTCGACTTTAGATGTAGTATATGTAGGTGCAGAAGTGCATCCAGCCTTTAAAAACGTTGTGGGCACATCACAAATGGGAATAAAAAGTTTGGAATTGAAATGGAGGGAGCGAAGGGAGCGCGAATTTTTTTTTAGTTTTAAGATGAAAAGGTAAACACTGTAAAAGAAGTGCTTGATAGAAAAGTTGCGAGCGAAGCGATCGCGAAATTTTTCCAGTTTCAGGATTCATCATCTGCCTAGCCTTTTGCCAACTATTTTTGGGGTCGGCTTCCAGTTTCAGGATAAAAATTTTAAAATAAACAACTTTTTTTAGTGAGACTGTATTAAGACAAAACATAAACATCGTGTAGCCTCTGAAGGCGCAAGTGTAAAAAGCGTGATTTTTTAAAAGTTTGTGCGACTTTTTTCAAAAAGTTGTTCTCAGGGTACAAAGGATTAAACATAGAAAAACAGTAGAATGTAATTGGAGGATGCGAGCGAAGCGAGCGCAATCTTTTTGTTGAATGGCCAAAAAGAAGAATAGGAAGTACCTAGACGACGCGAGCGAAGCGAGCGCGAAATTTTTGCAAAAATCGGGTTGCAACCTGTCTTTATATAATGTAAAAATGAGAGTAACTTTGGAAAGTTCAGTGCGATTGCAATTTTCTGGTAATGATTCAGGAGCCCCGGGGCACTGCCCCGGCTAGCCCCTTCGTAGCTACACCACGGGGTGTATGTGAAAATCGTAAGACTTCAAACACAGAGCACATTAAAACATTTTTTTAATTTACCTTACAATCGCAAAACTCATATCACATATTGTAATAAAAAAATTACGTAGGTATTTCAAAAATTTGTGAACTATTAGGCTACAAATTATTATAACGCTACGAAAGCTTACAGAGCACCCAACGAATCGGGAATTCCCCCAACGTGAATGAAGTCCAGTTGCGATCCGAAGGATTATATTAGTTCTAATATTATATGGTTTTGTATGTTTAAAGTGTTACATGCGTTGAAAAAAAGAATAGTATTGTTGATTATCATTCTCGTTTTCATTTTCATTTCGTTAAAACTTTTTTGCGGACTGCATTGCTGTGGGCGGGGCCCCTGTCGGTGCTGGGCCCCTAGGCAGTTGCCTAATCTGCCTTAAGGTTAATCCGGCTCTGCGGGTGAGGTATCTAGTAGAGGTACTAGTGTTTATTAATATAAATTAGGTTGTTCTCTTTCTACCCATGTAGTGAAAAATAATTTTAATTCTAAATCTAATATTAGTTAGGTGGGAAATCGCACGACGTTGCGGTGTCATCAAAAATCACATTGATCAGCATAGATAGTATGCTTATTTTGGTAAAGCTTTACTTATACAAAAATATTATAATGAGTGTACTAACGTAAGATAAGCACAAGTGCATTGGTCTTAAGTAAGAACATTGAAACGCCACTCAATTTTAAATACAGCTCAAACATAATTCTATCACCTGTTAAAATTACTGCAGCAGAGACTCAAAGGTATGTAGCGTTTGAGTATTTAAACTATACTTTAAAAGTATGCGTACCTCAAAACGGTATTACTAAGAAAAAAACTTATTTTATAACACCCAAAACTCCTATTGATACAAATATACCAATAACAACAAAATTCAGACTAATTAAAATGAACCCAACAAAACCGTTATTCCAACAAAATTATTATACACACGCCCTCTGTCGAACGCTAGGCGAAATTAGTTCTACTTATATTATTATTTAAATATTTAAATTATAAAGTCTAGAAAGAGAACGGTACCGTCTTGTTCTTCACCAGCCAGAAGGAATCAATGACTTCTCCTTCCAAGTCAACTGATACCTGCAACAATCATGTAAGTTTTGTACAAAAATAAAATAGTTATACGTACAGACGACAGCAGGCCAACCTACCCGAATCTGTCAAATTTTACCAATCGAACATTAACTTTCCACTATTGTGATAAGGTTGAAATCTATTGCAGACATTTGACAGATTGTGGTAACTTGATGTGCTGGCGTCTGTACTTACTTATAAGTCGGCAACTCCATGAATGATTTGTCTTACGAAAACGGGCCAGCAGTACTTGGAACAAACATCTACTTTTTTTTTTATATCGATGGGAAATCATCAGTATGATTTACTGACTAAAACCCACCGTGTTCCTTCGGGAGCCCTTTGTGTGCCAGGGCCGCGGTAACTCTTCTGAACAACCCGCAGCCCCGACGGGCTCTGGCCCTAGTGGGCCCCGCAGGGGAAACATCTATAACTTAGAGATGACTAGCTTTCCGCCCGCGGCTTCGCCCGCGTGGAATTCGGTTCGACACACAGCGCCATCTACAATCCATCCATCAAGCAAACAATATTTTTGTTTTCCCTCGGGAATATCTATTTTTTTCGGGATAAAAAGTACCCTATTATTTAATCCGGACTTCTAACTTTACGTCTGCAAAATTTCAAAGCAATCGGTTCAGTAGTTACGGCGTGAAAGCGGAACAAACAAACAAACAAACAAACTCACTTTCCGATTTATAATATTAGTAAGGATGTTAAGGATAAGATCATTATATAGACTCAAAACAGACATCGAAACACTATCATCTGCCTAGTCTTTTCCTAACTATAGTACGGTTGGCTTTCAGTGGTCTAATGTCGAATGCAGCTGACTACCAGTGTGCCATATAGAGCGACTGCCTATCTGACCTCCGCAACTCACACATAACACAATATACCTTTATTATTGGTGCATAATTTATGGGTATTAAATTGGCCTCTTTTAAGTTATGGGAGGAAGTTTACCTGTTCCATATAGAGGTGTGTGCCATTGAACGCCTTGAACTTGGTGTAGCCGAAGTCCTGAGACCGGAACGCTGACCACTTCGGTTCGTCGTCTGTGAAGTAGTCAGGATGTTACTACATAAGTTATAGATTTCATTAAAGTTGTTATGTTAATGTTCTAGAACTGGAGAGTTCGTTTGTTGGTTTGATTAAACCAGGCGCAGTCCCAAGGGGGTAACGGGTGTCATGACCTACCCCAAAAACTTTTAAACGTAACCAGAGAGCCAACAACTGTTAGATTTCAAAAGGTTTTGTCGGTTTGGTTACAGTACCGACTTATGACGTCACACTCATTTCTTCTTTTAAGGTACTCCATTATATACTCTGTTATATGTATATTCTCCCTATATACTTCCTTATACATTTGCTTTTCTGGTGTTCTATATAGTATATTTAGCAGTAACTTACTGAGGAAATGGTCCCTGCCCTCCTGGCAGCCAGCTGAGCCGGTAATGATGTGCACTGGCGCTCTGAAATATTTACACCTCGATAATTGTATTAGGTATTACCAATATGCAGGTTCCTAATGATGGATACAATTGATATACACCGTGTTCCTGAGGATATATAGTATATATATAGCATTGGTTCCTGACCGGAGTTATTTTGCCTCACCAATTCCAGGAGTGGAACACATTCCTGAGCGATAAAAGTTATGTAAAACGTTTGTAACATTCAACCACTTCCTATCTTCGAAACAGCTAAGATATTGGACAAGAACTATGTGTGGTCATGACGTTGCACTGCATATGTAAACATAGTGTATCGGATGCGGTACTGTAGTCAGACAAATTAATTAACCATGCTATGTCTTGCATTAGGCACAGACTCTACTAAAGCGGATAGGTTTTTAAACAACTTTTTTAATCCAACAACTTGTACCGCTCCACTACACTTTGGTGAAGTTCGGACCTTACCAGACAAAACGAAAAAAGTACAGCTTGTAAGGAATAAAAGACGTATTTAATTTCTTAATTTTATTTATTGGCAATAGTTACGTGTTGTATACAATTGTGATGTGTGTATACAATATACATTGTATACATAGTGATATATACGTTTCTACAATTACGAAATTCATATCGTGGCAAAAGTTCATAAGGTTACATGATTAAAGTTAACATTAAAAACTCATTTATTTTCGTGATATAATGTAAAATATTCTAAGATTTGATTCCTATGTATATTATTTATTATATTATATATTTTAGTTTCTAATTTAAGAATGCTAATTGACATTTTGAGCAATTATTTACCATCACTGAAATATATAAACAATCTCAAATCAAATATACATAGAAAGTATATAGTAAGTAAAAACATGTTTCCGCCTAAATTATAGCACGGAGCAGTTCATTAAAGTTGTCAAAGTATTTTAGCTTTGGACTTCATTTTCATACTTGTGGTACAAACTTGGAAGGACACGATACATACTCAGTGGCGTATGTTTTATACATATTATACATTTGTCGTGTAGGGTTTGTGTTGATGTTTGATGAGCCAGAACGAATCTATCACTTTGCCTTTTTCATCCACATCCACCTGAAAATTAAATTAACAGTATATAAATAAAACACAATAACAAAGCTTACAAATGGATCCCGACTGTCATTTGAATATCTTTGGCAATCGCTACGGGTAGTGAGAAGCTAGAAAGTCTGACAACCAGTCATACCAAGGGTTTGCCGGTTGCCCGTGTTCCTTTTCTGAGGAGGTCAGACAGGCAGTCGCTTCACATGGTAAACTGGTACGCTAAGGAAAAGGCTAGGCAGATAAGGAAATGAGGTACGACATACCTGTTCCATGTATAGATGAGTGCCGTTTTGTGCGAGGAAGCGCGTGTACCCGTAGTCGCTGCTTCTGAATGCTGACCATGGCAGCGGGTCCGCTGGGATATAAAGAAAAAAACATTATTTTGACACCATATAAATACACTGATTTATAATGTAGGTGTTATGACGAGATTCCGCCAAATGTGTATGCATTTGTGCGAGTCCACAGTTAGCACATGTTCACGCACAAAGGTTGCAGTTTCGCGGATATTTTAGAAATATTCGCACACAATATGTTATACGTAACAGTAGCATAACTAGACCGATTAGACTAAAATAAACGTTTGTGTGTGTTACAGTGCCGCACACCGGTGGAATCTCGCTTTTACCATATAATCGATTGAGATATTTATGCTAGCTTCAATGCCCATACAACACAATAAAGCATTTTCAACTTTATGTTCTAAGTAATAGGACTTATATTACGTCGCCTGCTTCAATCAAACTTATATACATATTTCGTTTTTAAAACTACAGTAAATCATATTATTACTTACGTCTGAATGGATCCGTGGCTTCCTGACAGCCGGCCGAGCCCGTCACTATGTGTACCGGGGCACTGAAACACGATAGTAAGTAACTATCTAGAAATAATATACATAACGAATGTTACTACATTTTAAATGTTTAAATAACATATCAAGCGGTTAGTAGTATGTATAGCGTAATAAGAAAGGCTAAGCAAAGGCAAAATTGAAGTAAGTGTGACCAAATGTTATTATTGATGATTTTACTCACGTATAGTCAATAATGAGTGCTTTGGCTACCATATGTTATAGTATTAAGCATATACATACATATATATAATCAAATAATTTCCCAGAATTTATCAGCTTTTGCTTAGCAATAACAACTATATGTATAGTTACAGTGTATTTGTAGTATTGTATTTTATATGCATGTTAATATATAAAGCAGATATTTACCTTTAGAATTTTGAATTAAATAAAAATATCATCACCAAACACTGGGTTCAAAAATGCATACAAAATAAATGTTAATGAGTGCACACACTTCAACCAATAAGTTATTAAATATACAAAATAAAGGCATGTCGCAGTCTGACCAGATGTCAGATTCAACCAGATGACTGCGACATACATACCTTTGATTGAATGACGGTTGTGCAATCAATATTCGGACTAGTCATTCAATCAAATGGCAGATTCAACTAAATAACTGCGACATACATTATTTTGACCACAATCGAAAATGTTATTGAAATAATACAGAAGTATTGAATATAAAAGTAAAGTTCCATTTATTTGTGAATGAATGGCTGGCAAGTCTTGGAACAGAAACCATACATCATAACATAATTTCAATGAATAAATACCACAAAATACATTCACAAATAATAATATTATTAAAAAAAAAGAAAATACTTTTTTTTTACTGTAAATTATTTGAAAAGCAATTACAATATCCCAATATCCTCAATTACTCCAGAATTCCTAATTTTGTATTTAGAGCTGTTTTTCCGACTAATAACTTGTTATTTCTTACCACATATGATTACGGTAAATTATAAACATGACAGATACGGACAAAAATATATAATCCTCATATACGTTCGCGGCAAAAAACCTCTCACACATATATTATACAACTGGTTGCTCTTTAGACGTTACTGTGCATAAAATCCGCTTGCTTGAAAGTCTTTTTGACCAACTTCTAAAAAAGGATGAGATACGAAATTCGGTATTTTTTGTACCTAACAAAGGTAACGATGGCCCTTGTAAATACCCGTGTTATCCCTTTTTGACATATTCCATAATGCCATCTAAGCCAAAACCAAGACCAGCAATGATATAACTAGTATATCCTCACCCCGGGTTGACATAGGGCTGGTGCGCGGAGCCGTTGTAGACCTGGTTGTCGTAGAGCGGCCACGTGCGCTCGTACGAGTGTTCGTGTGCCCAGATCACCACGTCCACGCCGAACTGCATCAGCAGCGGCTCCAGGCCTGGGGATACCCACACGACTCTTTACTATATGCCTAGGCTTTTGAAAATTATACAGAATGTTTTTTACCAGTGTTTTTGTCGATTACGTGTATCAACCGGTTACACGATCATTCTCCCATAATTCTGACCAGACTGATGGAATGGAATGACACCAGACTGATCGTGCAACCCTTGTCTTACCAGAGGTATCTTAACTTGTAAAAGAATGCATGGACAAAGCTGAGTAACTGACCATAGACGCCGAGCAGTCCGACGCGGGAGTACTCGCAGGAGCAGTCGATGTCGTTGGAGTCGCTGCAGTACATCGGCCGGTGACCGAACAGGACTATCCACGGACGCTTGCGTCTGCAACGTCGAACATATTGGTGAGTAACCATCGCAGTCACATACTCAAACAGCAAATAAATAGTCAAGGAGTTAGTATCTTTAGACAGCGCTAGCACTACCACCATCACTAGAATATTGCATTGTGTTTGGGGTTACACCATGATGAATAGATACCTACCTACTTTTAGCTTGTTCGGGCGAACAAAAAGTTTCATAATAAACAAGCATAGTTACAAACATTGCAAAATTAAAGGGATTGCAGACTTAAAGTGATACATGAAAATTTGCCACGTAATGGTCGAATCTATTTTCCACCTTTCTTCCACCATACAGAATCCTTAAGTATCAAATCGAAAATTGAACACAAAACAGGAAATGAAATTCAAATCAAGTGTTTCTCACCTGTTCTCCGGCAGATTGGCCTTAGCGAGGTCTTTCTTCAGCCAGTCATACTGGTTGACGATCAGCTTGAGGCCGTACTGCGTGAAGTAGTACACCTCAGTGGAGATGGAGACGAAGTGCACCGGGCCCACGTCGAAGCTGTAGAATAGGCTGGAGTCCCGCCCCGGCATCGAGAACCGCGACGCGTAGTTGCTGAAGTTGCTGCAGATATCAGGTTGGCTTCAGAAACTGTTCTCATCAAATATAATGGTTCCTAAAGGAGCTCCTGGCTAAGTCACAACCGCACGGGTAGATTCATCAATGGTTAAGTAACACAATGTCCATGGATGACCACACCTTTGTCCTGACGAGTTCTTTAATGTTTTGAAGGGCAATCAATTTTGGGGCCATAATGTTTGTCATTTTTACATCTCTAGCTGTCGTTACGAGTAGATAGAAAGTCTGACAGTTAACCGGGTTGAAGTCAGATGGCAGCAGCTCCATGTGACACACTGGTACTCAACTGCATACAACAGAGTTGGGAAAAGGGCTAAAAATGATGAAATAAGAAAGTAAATCTTACTATGCCTGCTCATGGTTGCCGGGACAGGTCATGTACGGCACGAGCGCGGCTAAAGGCTGTATCTGTCGCATGAACTCATCCCCCACGAGTGCGTCGTTTGTGTCCATGTCGTATGCGAAGTCACCCACGTGTAGGATGAGATCGAACCGGCCGCGTTGAGCCTCGTCTTGCAGGTACGACAGCGACTGAAGCATATAGGTTCGGTATTAAAAAAAAGTTACCTTGAGCTATTAATTGCATTTATGGTCGAATTAAAACTGAAATTGTTTGTATATGGCATTTAACACAACGTAAATTAAGTTTGGAGTAACCAGAGGGGATAATTTACCCCCTTTATCCCCGAGCTTAAAAGGCTCTCTTGTAGGCCAGGAAGATTACGATAGTAATTACTGATTACAAACAACATAAATTAATATACTAGAATTACTGCATAAGGATCTGATTAAAATCGCTTATGGTTTCATTCATCTCCTGCTGAATATACATCAGGTCATCTTACGTGAGCGTTCTTGTTGCCCATGTCGCCGTAGATGGCGGCGCGCACGGGCCAGTCGTCACCCTCAGGCACCGTTTGGAACCAGAACAGGTCCGACCAGCCGAACACCGAGCCCGCATGGTATACTGCACGCACATACAATATACTGATATTAGTTAAAAAACCTCCACCTATACAAGTACATCTCTTCGTCTTGTTCTAAAATTAAATAAAACAGAAAGCAAAAGAAAATATGTTGCAACTATTTTATTAATTATGTTGTTGTAGCGATTTTTGTGCGATGGTGTAAAAAGTCTCTTCCATTCTATTCCGCAGCGGTGTAGTAGGTACCTAAGTAAGTAGACTGTTGACCGCTTATTGCAGACAACTAAGCGAGCGTAGGTACTGCTGAATATCTCCCGCAACCACAAAATATGGTCTGAATCAGGTGTGACTCAGGACTTCATTCAAAGTGTAAGTAAAACTGTTGTAGTCCATAATGGATTTTGCTCATAAACAGCAATATGATTGCTTTGATAATACCGGATGGACATCCGCAAAATATAATCGAAATTATTCCAAACAATAAGTGTGCTACCATAAAGCTAACTAAGTCTTCAATCATATTTGGTACTACTGTTTGTATCTACATCTTTCGATTCCGATCTAGCCAAGATCGCCGCGAAGCAGTGGACTGAAGTCTGAGCAAAGTGGCGAGCCTTGGACGGGTGAGGAGGTAGGGGGGGGGGGCGTCTGCACTCACCATATCTAGTGTTGAACTTAAGGTTCTTCAATGTGACGGTGTGTATGTACTGGCTGCGCTGGAGTGGGCCGCCATCCACGAACAACTGGCTGGAGCCACTCGCCTCCTGGTTCATGATGCCCTCGCCGAACTGCACGCGCGACTCCTCCGTGTCGTTGAACGTGGACCATGTTACCACTATGTCGTTGACTTTCTCTGGAATATCAGTGGAATTACTCAGTGATGGATGAATCATAAGTCTGGTATTCTTGCCAATGGGCGTAATGTTAACTGGCTAATAGGTTGTGGTGGTGAAATAGGGCAGAAACTCTACTACTCTCTGCGAAATACTGATACTTGACAGTATGATTAGATAAACATTACTCTGATATTCTTGCCAATGGGTATCATATTGCCTGGGTGCTGGATTAAGGAGATCAGATTGAGAGCCACTTCATGCGGAATACTGATATATGGATGCATCTCGTCATAAAGGAAGCCATGCTAAACAGATACTTGCATTTTGAAAACATTAGCTTCCTCACAATTTGCTTTAAATAAAATCATAAATAAATATTTTACATGTAGTTATGCAACATATTGTAATTAAATAAATAAATGAGTTTCATAATGAAAAGTTTTCCTTGTAATGTGTTATGTTTGTTTCCTCAAGTGTTTAACTTCTAGCATTTAAAATAAATAAATTAAATGCCTATAAATGTTTGTTATTCTTAACATCTGGTATATGTGTGGTGTATCATTTATTTATTTAACTTTCAAATGCGTCATAATACACAATATACAAATGTTTACTGCACTAAAATGTTTTTTTTAAATGGAATCATTGCAAATCCACCACAATGTAATGTAATCAATGCCTGTGGTTTCTGGGATGATGGTATTATCAGATCCAACCACATAAAAAACTTGTGCAGAAATCTCAAATGTTATAGAATGTTTAAATTAAATTAACTGTATGAGTTATGGTTTAGTTAAAATAGCAAAAAACAATTTTATCACTTGTTGTTATCAACACATTTGGTATTATTATGTATAGTATTCAGTAGGCCATTAAATTAGGTATTTGCGGGAACATTTCACAGTTTATCATATAACATTTTAATATGTAAACAGGACATGCGTAATTGATTAACTAATGGGTTGATCCAATGAAGCATATCGCTTTGACATAAAGTTCAAATTAGATTAGCAGTTCCTGTACGAATAACAAAAGTTATGATAAATAGTTTATGTTTTCAATTTTGTAAATAGTTGTAACTGTTCTTGAAGATTGCTGACATATGTATGTATATGGTGTTGTTTGTGATCACCTAATGATAGGCACTGATATAACATTGAAAATTAATACCTACCTATAGATAGACATGTGGTATTTTTTTCTTATACCTATTTAATTTTATGTTTATAGTTTTTATTTATTTAATATTTAATTTATTATATCAGTAAACATTGATCGGTGATTTATCTTAAGGGCAATAACTAAATCTTATTCAAATTTAAAAACTTATGAGCAAGAATCGGGAGTGATACGGATAATCGAATGACGTTATATCGATGGTCGCTATATCGAAAAAAAATATGAGTGGTACGCTATCTCGAAAGCTCATTATGTCGAAAACCGGTATATCGACTGACGCTATCACGAACAACGGTATCTCGAAAACTGTTTGAATGGTACGCTATTTCGAAAGTGTTCGTATAGATATACACTGTTGCGATTTGCGAATGGCAATGACGAATAACATCCCGAGAAATAAGTTTATTATTATAATATAGCGATTCAAATCTGGATTTGTCCGGGGATGCCTTATCTTTGTATTGCATTTGGGAATCGAGAGTTGTCTATACTAGGTACTAAGTAAAAATCTATTTCCTTTAGTTCAGTATTAATCCTTATCAAAATAAATATGTATAGTCATATATCTAGACAATAACGCACATTAAAATTGCCCTTTACACTAAGTATATCAATCAAATTAATAGTTTTTGACATATTGTCGCTAGAAGTAATGAGCGGCGAAGTCCGAAATCCAGCGGACGAAGCTGCGGGTGGAAGTTCTTAGTTTATTATAATGTGATAAATAAAATAATAAAAACTAACGAGGGTTGACTCGAAATAATTTTTAGTTTCATAAACCACAGAATACTTTATTAGGTTCTATCTACAGTCAAATTTCAGTCAAACCATTACAACGGTTTTGTGGGGCTTAGCTTAAATTTTTTATTACCTTTATGCTAATAAATAAATAAATAAATAATAAATACAATTTTTGTTGAACAAGTTTATTAATTTTACGGATTCCTATACATTTTTTATTGGCGGTTTGTCGATGTGTAAACTCGGGTTGTATGGCTGTATTCAAAAGCTCACTGATGAACAAAATACAACAACTCACAAAATTGAAAGAGTTTTGGCTAACATCCCACAGACGCCGCGCC
>NWSH02000535.1:14291032-14307288 GCA_002382865.2 Heliothis virescens
TATATTGTTTACTTAATTACAAGTGAAATCACATAGGTACTAACAAAGGACGAAATAAGACCTCACCTGATGATTTAAGATGGCCCTCTGGTCCAAGAATGAAAGTTCATCCTAGTACTTATCTTTTAATAAATATTCTATCCTAGGGTCGCCAACTGCGGCTGCCGAGCCACATGCGCTCTTTGATGGAAGCTGCGGCTCTTAGTTCCAATACACAAATATATTTATTAAAAATAAAAACCATTAACAAAACTTTCTTAACGATTTAACAAAGATTCGTTGCACCATTCCTATCTCTCACCCACTTTACGTTATCCGAGAGCCCGTCGCATAAAACTAGTTACCTATTTTAATCGTTCGGACCACATACCTGTTTTGAATTGCGGAAGCAACAATTCGAGAAAGCTAGGCACTGAAATGAATTTCTTATAACATTTATAACTTACTAAAATTAAATGATCCACAAGTTCCGGCAGCACAGCTCCCATTAAGAGTAGCTCTTCAACAGTTAAATATAAACCACCTAGTAGAAGCCTAAGAGTCGATAATAGATCTAACCAACGTTCATTCGAAAATCGAAGCGAAATAGCGCTAAACTTAACCACGGATACAACCAAAATAGGTGGCTAAGACTAAGGTGTCGACATTTAATTCTAGTGTGATATATTCGTCTCATTTATTTGACAATGAAACCGAAATTATTATTAATTTGCTCACTAATAAACGATTCCACTTGCGAGCTAGACCTTCGCCAAAGGCGTCGGGTCTATGGTGCAAAAGGATACATCTAATAATCTTTGAATACTTCACAGACAGATTTCTGACTCGCTCAATGCTTAAAGCCAATAATATAGACGACTGATTTGAAAAAATGAGACAACTCTTTATTCTACGCACTTTCCTATTAAACCTCGAACTTGAAAAATCGCGAGCAATCATGCTGTCTCGCGCATTTATATACATCATACAGCTTCTGCAGGACTTCTTCGCGATCAAGCGCTTATGCAGCGACAACAATCGTCAAATCAAAATCTTCCCTTCACGCTCTCGCCTATCGATGAGCGTGATAAAAGTCGAGTAGTTTTTGTTTCTAAACGTTATACAGACAGACAAATCGACTGATTGCATTTATTGCACAAAGTAATTCGATCCCTAAATCACCCCCTAAGTTATTGGAAAATTTCAGTACGCAAATCGCACTCGCCTCTACCGTGCCCTTACTTAACTATTACAAAACACTCGACTAAAAATTTCGCGCTCGCTTCGCTCGCGCACTCGACATTTCTATGTAATTTCTACTTCATTTATACATATCAAATAAATTACTATGGTTACTCACCACAACTGTATACCCGAAGTTAATTCATAATTAATTTAGTTGCACATTCCATTTTGACCACCATTAAGACCCCCACGAACCGCCCTTGGCGAGGTCTTTACTTCGCAGTGAAAAATCGTTAAATTAAGTGAGCCAAATTAAATAATAATCGAGTTTCATTGTCAATAAAATGATGACGAAAAATAATCACACACAGAAATTAAAATAGTCGACCCTTTCAGCTCTTAGCCACACTATTTTTTTCAGGATTGTATCGTGGTTAAGTTTAGCCGCTATTTCAGCTTCGATTATCCGAACTGATAACGTGGATAGTCTATCTTGCCTCATAGTGCTTCTCAAATAGGTTTTTATAAATTTTAACTTTAAGAAGCTACTCTAAGCGGAAGCTGTGCTGGCCGGAACTGTGAGCATAATTCTAATTTTAAAATAAGTTAATAAATGTTAATAAAGTAAAATTCATTATCAGCTGCCTAGCTTTCTCCCGAATTGTTCAGCGTCGGCAATCTAAACCAGGATGACTGGCGAAACGAAAATAAATAGGTAACTAGTTTTACTGCGAGGCCTCCTCAGGAATCAACGTACAAGTGGCTGAGAGATAGGAATGGTGCCGAATCTTTGTTAATCGATTAAGAAAGTTTTTTAACTGGTTTTTATTTTATAAAATAAATAATATTTGTGTATGGAACTAAAGAGCCGCAGCTTCCCATCCAAAGAGCCGCATGTGGCTCGCGAGCCGCAGGTTGCCGACCCCTGGGATAGATATATAAAAAATGGAAGTACTAGATGAAAACTTTCACTTCATTCTGGACCCAAGAGGGCCATCTTAAAACCTCATCAAGGTGAAGGCCTATTTCTTCCTCTGATATAGTACCTATGTGATTTCCAACTATTTAATTAAGTAAAACAAAAACAACATTTATACGATTCATCTTTATTCTGCTTTTTTCTTCTCTGAACAGGACCATATTTGCAGAGTAGCAACTTGTGCTGCTGGAATCAATATCATGTTTGGGTACGAAGGAGGATCATTAAGGACAAATAAAAATGCGTAAATATACAAAATCACATCGATTGTATTTCACCAACATTTACATTAACGTCTTAATCAAAGCATTTCACTTGCTGCTTAGAGTAAGAAAGAGACAAGTCTCAAAATTATATTTTGTGTCGATTCAGTGTCGACGTCTACAAACAAGCCTATGGGTAAAGGCGGACAGTAATAGTTCGATATGTTACATGTACGTTAACGCCACCGAGACGCTAAACATTGCGCTTCCCCACTAAAGTGGACCAACAATAATACCCTTAAGAACTCCTGTTGATTTATTGCATTGCAACATTTGGCAAAAACATAAAAGTTATCTACAAAAAGAACAAAGCAAGCACAATATTTAAACAGTTGTGTATTATTAAAGAAAACCTCAAACGCCTTCAGCAACAAACTTGAACATTCGATAAACATCTCGACAACCACATTAACGTGCATGTAACACAACAAATCTATAAAAAAGTAAAACGCACAATTTGTGCTTACAATGTTTCACCTTTGCCTAATTCGGCGACAATTAATGAATATTTGACAAACCCGTTCCGCGGGTGTTTCCACTGATAATACTAAATCAATTTCGAATCTATCAGAATCGCGACGTTAATACACGACTAAATTCATTCGAAGAACATCATTTATATACTGTTCAATGATACCAGTCGAAATACATTCATAGAGACGAAATAGAGCGTAACTTGTAATTATACGAAAACTATTATGTATTATGAAAATGTTATATGTATGTATAGGTATAGGAGTTCCTTGTTAAGCACAATCAATATCTAATTTCAAGTAAAACAACGAGTAATAAAGTAATAATATTTTCAAATAAGAATAATAATATAATAAACAACATGGCTCAATGTCCTATTAATACTGGATCTATAGCCCTGATCGGATTGGCTGTTACCAATTCTACCTAATATTTACACGTAGACAAAGTATGTACAACGTACGTATATGTACACAAATAATATCTAAAATAAATAATCGACATATCAATTTCATTGTATGCTCTAACTTTTAATATTTAAAGACACTGCATTGTCTACATTTAAAGATATAAAAGCTATAGAATTTAATGATATTGAAGTAGCTACGATTAAGTTTTGTCAAGCACATATTTTTATATAAACTCAACGATGATCAAAACCTCGAGAGTGATTTAGCAGACATGCTGATTCAAATAATCAATTTATAACATCACCGTCTAGGTTACCGACAAAACGAATGAACGACTCGAGATTCGACCAAACCGCACACCACAGATCTGCTCAGAAACACAAGAATATATAGAAGCTAAACGGTCGTCGTCTGATAGCTTTCGAAACTGACGTACACTACGAATCGTTTAACATTATGACATACATATTATAATGATAATAATATAATGATTACTTCACTTTATACAAATAGCAGCGAGTTTTAGAGTTCCTATAACGGCCGCGTGTTCGCGGTTCTGACAATTCGACATTTCACAAAATGACTAGGTACGCCCCCTCACGTATGCAAAGCGATCTCGCTAACACTGCGGCTCGCGCGCACGCGGCGTCCGCGCGCCGGCGCGGGCGCCGCGCCAGCTGCCGCGTCAGCGACCATCTCCCGAGTCAAGTATAACATAGCCTTACAAAATAATCAACTTAAATGACGCGGCTCCCGCGAGCCCAGCGCCGTCAAATACAATTTCGATTAGTTTTTCTCAATTAACGATGCCGCTAAAAAATAAGTTCAACCAAAATCTCATAAGCGGAATTTTATTGCCAAATGCGAGACAGTAACGGAACTCGAGCCACTCTGAATAAATCGCTTCATAGTAAAATAAGACTATTTTGCATGCGCTGTATGAGATAAATACAAATATACATCAATCTACGTTCTGTACAGGGAGCGATACGCTTCCGTTATTTAATAACTACCATTTTACAATCAGTACTCTGGACTACATAAAATATGTCATGATTATTATATCGTATAATACTTGTATAGTATATAAGAATCACATAAATAAATGCCATGTTCACTATGGTTCAGGACCTAAAGGTAACTAAGAAATGGCATCCGAAGAAATATCTGCTCGCAAAGCAGCGTCCCATCCTCGAAATGTAACGACAACTCCCTACGAGGAGGACTTCAGATCATCATATTTTTAGCATGAATCGTGTTGACTTCAACACAACAGTAACAATCAAAAATTCGTCAAAAGGGCATGCGCTACACTCGGCATATCGCACCGCGCTCGCCGTCGACACTAGGCGACTGCACGAGCTCGTAAATAAATAAAATGAAAGATGCGATACGCCCAGCGCAGCGCTCGTCAGCCGCGCACTACATGTCCGCATCGTCGATGCCGAACTAGACATACAAGTAAACTATTTACAGAGTTATATACAAGTGATCGGTTTGTACGGACGAGGGCCCGGCCTCGCCCCGCCGCGGAGCCGCGCGCCACTGCGACGCTTGCGGCCGCGTGCCGCGGCACAGTCGCTACTCCTCCCGTGCACGGTTCACAACGAGAGGGACAAGAGGTAAAGTCGGGGCTGCGGAGCGCTGCCCTAGGTCTCCCGTTCCTTCTTCGGCTTGAACTCCTCACCGAGGATCGTAGCTATTTCGCCCTGCATGAATGCCCATGGTACTGTCGAATTTGCCAATGGGCATTTATCCCCACTTGGACAGTATACCTGTGAACGATGAAACATATTATAAGTTTAGGTTACATGTAAATTTTAACATGTTGAACGATGTAAGAAAGATATGAACTAACCTCTGATCCTTGCTGTCGCTTGATAGAGTCCCGGGAGCAGGGGAAGCAGAACTTGTGGTGAGCCTGACTGGGGCACTGCACGAAGTGCGTGTCCTCGAGGCGCTCCTGGCAGAGCGTGCACTTGAGCAGCGGTGCGGGCGTGGGCGCCGCCGCTTCCGTGCCCTCTCCCGCCTCCGTCGACGACACCGATGTCGTCGACGACACGTGCCGGGAGCCCGACGACCGCCGCCCGCCGTTCGACCCTGTCGGACCGGAATGGAATCGTTAGCTACCGTCTGCTATACGCAAAATCATTAAATAGGAAGATGTCAATACATTGAAAGTGGCGTCCGCTATCGCTTTAGCCACGTGTCGAGGTGAGGCTCGTGATAAGTCAGCAGACTGTAGCTGGACGGTATGGGCGCAAGCGGTCGTCGGGCGCCACGCCGCGCACGGCTGGCGCAGTGATCGGACGCCCGCCCGAGTCCGACCCTCACACGATACGACACAGTGAACGCGGACTACCGTTAATCTGCACCGGCAACTTTGCAAAAACTGACGTGTTCGCAACTACTTTCTTTTCTACGTTATACTGGCACGCTTTATTGTAGTGAATCTTTTTCAACGGTACGAATAAAAGGAAGAACAGGTTTGTCGGGTTTGATATGTTTCTTAATACGAACAGTCGAGACGTATCCCTTCTGTACTACTGTTCTTAGATGCCTTATAATGTTCAATGTTCTTACCTGATGAATTGGGCGAGTGTTGGCTGGAACGGCTAGCAGACCTCTGTGGAGGAGGCTGGGGCGGAGAACCGCCAGCAGATCGCGGCGAGCCTGGGGGCAGCGTATCTGCCACGGACATGAGCGCAGCCATTGGCGACGGGCCGGCCCCGGCGACTCCGGTCACTGGGGGCGAGCCCGCTGTGCGTCCCAACGGAGACCCAGCTGAGCCGTTTGTTAGCGGTGTCGCGTTACCATAGCCTGAGGAAGAAATTGTTTTCTAGTCATGATAATGCGAGGTTACAAGAGAAACCAAAAGTCGATATTTTATAAAATTTATTCGGTGTGAACTTTTACGGAGTAGATACGTAGGTAATAGTACAGTATTGGTTTAGTTTTGTATACGTAATTCTTTAGGAATGATGCTTATCAATTCTAGTGAGTAAAAACAAAATAAAAGTGAAAATTGATTCAATATGTCACCGTTCAGAATAGTATTTGGCACAAGACGTCGAGACAAGACTTTCATCGACGCACCACAGCTATACGACATCATTTCAATTTGTCCGAATAACCTCACATTCAATGTTGGATGACACATCGTTTGCGGTGGACCGACGGATAGTAAACACACGTTCGCACACGCATATAATGTCTTATAAATAGCATTGTGTGTTAATACAAGCTACGTAGTGAACGGCGATGTGTCATTGCCTGGTCACACAACGTCGCAGCGCCAGCCTTTCGGATTAACTCCTATAGTAGACGGATAAGTATGTACAATAATTGAAGATACGAGTGCCACACTCGTATGTGCAACGAGTCGTGTCGGCAACGAGCGGCCGCGACGTTGCCAAACATCGCACGATGTGGGTCCCGTATGTGTACGCTGTTTGTCGGCCGTTGCTATGTTATGAAACTTTTATTGCAACTCTTATTCACACTAACAGATTACACATGTTAAATAAATAACAAAAATAAATGAAATTCTGCCACCAGATTACTCCAAAACACATCTTCACCACCATTGACATCATTAAGAGCTTTTATCATATTGATATCAATTAAAATGTTTTGAAATAACTAGAATTCAACATGACAAAGGAGTACTTATTTATTGTGCCAACGTCTTTATATGCGTATTGCAAGCTGCATAAATCTTTTTAACTTCAGCGTCTGTAACCTAGACGACTGGTGATATATTTTATTTTACATAGACGACTTGCTAGTTACTCAGCTAACTTACTATGAATAGTACGGTTGACCAGGATCATTTTGTTCTATTATCTTGGAATATAAACATTGGGTTATTCATTAGAGTAACGTGCAGAGAGGCGTGAGTTATGGTTGGTTGGTTCTGTGTAAAAGCACGGCCCATATGGCAGTGGTGACGTCACGCACGGTGACCTTTTTGGCCGGCAGCTCGTGGCGAGCGGCCGCGAGCTCCCTATACACACGCCAACGGAATGTGGTCGAGCGACTCTGCCAAGCGTAGGCAGGCGCTATATTTTTTCGCCCGTCGGCCTACCTACATACGTACGCGAGCGAAAATGTCGTCACGCGACGTTGCCACACCGCTGTGTCGTGCATGCATTCACGCCGCTGTGCCGCGTTTTATATTACGTGGGTGTTTGTACGTAGTGCGGTGGTGTGCGAGAGGCCGCGGGCGCGGGCTCGCTTTCGAGAACGCTCAACCAGTCGGACCGGTTTCGTATTTATGGACTGAGTTAATGCACCTACCTAGATATGAATCCCGTGGCGGACGCTTGCGCAAAACATCCACACTCATCCGTCTGAGCACGTTCACGTTCGTTTGCTATCGTTCGTGTTATCAAACTGCGCGTGACTCTACTAAATAACATTTTTTATGCTGTGTAGGTTTCATTGTAATATTTGTAAACAAAAGAAATTTCGTATTGCGACATCAATAATACATTTTAACAGGTCTTCCTGTACACCACAAGAAATGATTCTTTAAAAGAAAATTTTCTTAGAAAAGGATTTGCGCGCACATAGATCTACAACATTATGACAAAGAATGAGTTGTTTGTTCTATTCTTTTGATTAATGATTTGGATCAATTGAAAGAAGCTGCTTATCCAAACAGGAATACAAAATCAGGCTTTTTACTTTATTTTCTTCGTTCACTTAGAAGCTGTTACTGTAGTTTATTCATTCAAATGATGATATCAAAGTAGCTAAATATTTTTTAACTCTTAATTTCCAAATAAAAACGGTTTTCCACCATAAACTTATTAAAATATCGACTTTTGATAATTTTGGTTTCAATGCACTAGCAGTTGCAAAGAGAGTTATACAATGAATGTTAATTGTAAGAAACTTACCATTGGATTTGAACGAAGAAGCATCAAAAGACGGAGTGCGTAGTGGGTGCTTCTCCTGCTTGAACACGCGGTCTGGAGCAAAAGGAGCTGCTAATGACACCGCTGGCAGGGAGTCTCCACGAGTTAGCGGTGGTCGAGCATGTTCCTCTAGAAGCCTCTTAGCGGGCTCGTGGTGGTTCTGGTGGTCATCCTCGTCCAGCTGTCGCTTCAGCGCCAGGCCCGGCGCGAGTCGCGGCGCAGCACCGTGCGGCAGGTGGTGTGTCGGCAGGTGCGTCAGCCGTCTGCCTTCGTGCTCCTCGCGTCGGCCCCCGTATTCTGCCAGCAGCCCAGCACTTGCCGTCGGCCGTGGATGATGTAAAGTAAATCCAGTCGTAGGTGCGTGATGTGCGGGTGGAGCCGGTTGGCCTCTTGCAGTGGTTTCCGCTCCATTTTGGTGAGCTTCTAACGGTGCTCGGTGAGCTCCTTTAGCATGTGTGGGCCCACGACCCTCCTGGAATCCATGTGCGCGCTTAAGCTGCCTAGCTGTATCGAGAACCACTTCGATGCGGTCTGCACCTTCGTAATTAACGCATCCGCGACACACCGCCTCGGAAAATTCATGCAACATCGCCCACGGCATGCGGGGCAAGTCGCACAGGTAGCAGTGCTGACGCTTTTGCATCACCGACATCTCGCCGCCGGGTGTTGATCGGTGAGCGAGAGATCGGTCTTCCTCGTGCCTTTTGTAAATTGTCACAGATTTTTCTTGCTTGATACAAAAAACACCGTCACCATGTTACACATAAAACACTTAACAATTTCACACTCGCTTCGCGGACTTCGGGTATCTGAGATGCGTAACGTTAAAAGCATTCGCTCCGAGAGCGGGTCGACGAGAGACTGAAGCTCGGGTCGAGGCAGTCGCGGGGGGCCGGGGGGCCGGGGCGGCGGCGGCCATTATCGAGCGGTGACGTCAGCGCGCGCAGCACGGCGACGCGCCGAGGACGAGCCGTTAGCCGCGACGCGGATGCGCCACTCGCGCCACGCCGCGAGCCCGCGCGCCCTGCCCAGCCGCACACACAACACGCTTATCGCACGATAACCACCACGATACATGCACACTATAACTATGCTCTCACAGATGCAACGCGTTTGACTTTGTATTACCTACTTAACCATTCCAATATTTAGTCAACGTAGAATGGCATTGTTATCAGAACATGTCCATGAAAGTAATTAAGAATATTAAAATGTGTAGTAAGTAAGTATGTATCTAATAAACTTTGAAAGAGATTGTGCTATCTCAATGACGACAATCGATAAAAACTTGATACCCAGGTACTTATCTATACTAATATTATAAAGAGGAAAACTTTGTTTGTTTGTTTGTTTGTTTGTTTGTTTGTTTGTTTGGTTGTAATGAATAGGCTCAAAAACTACTGGACCGATTTCAAAAATTCTTTCACCATTCGAAAGCTACATTATCCACGAGTGACATAGGCTATATTTTATCCGGGTACGGGCAGTAGTTCCCACGGGAAAGCGGGTGAAACCGCTGGCGGAAGCTAGTAACTAATATCAATGCATTAGGTACAAATGAATTTTATGGTCAATACACTGCGTAGGTATAGCAAAACTACTTCGATATAAAACATACCTAAACACCTGTACCAGACAAAATCTAACAAAAACACAAATGCAGTCCAAATTGAAACGCTAGCTATTAATCATAACTACAATCTCATAGCGGCAGATTAAGTTAAAAACCACAGTGAAAGAATGTGTCACCGATTAGGTAATTAGAGCATTAACGAAATGAATCACGTAGGTAGTCGCCCGCCACACATACTGGCAGGCCCTCGATTCCGCTAACAACTGTCTATATTATTCAACGAAAGTAAACAGCATCTGTTGTAGAATAACAATTAGTGTGAACACGTATAGTCGACGTGTTCGATGCATTAAATTTCAATCTATTCTCGCTCGGTTTCCTTTCTGACGGCTGCATTCTAAATTATTATTACCGAGCAACACGATCGGATCCGGCTGGAAGACGGGAGAGCGGGGGGACGCGGACGCGACCGGTGTGGCGGCCATCTTGAGACGTGACGTCACGTGACGAGTCAGCCGAGCGTGCGGCCTGGCAACGTCGCAATCGCAGTTAAACAGTGCTCTGTTGCCGCTCATTTCTGTTGTGCTTTAATAATAATGAAGGCAACTCATCGGTTTTTGTATGCGACTGAGGATCGGAGGAAAAACAGTTATGCGGCCAGGTAAACGTAAACGGAGATGACGGAGAACACCGGTGATCGTGGCCACACGCCACACGTACACCGACACCAAATCTGATTTTATGGAGATCATTCGTCACGTTTACAAGATTACTTTCTAATTCTGAATTTGAATGAAGGCACTTCATATTGTTTTTAAATATTCACCTAATAACTTAGGTACCTAGTACGTATTTTGATTAGCAGCTAGTTTACATGATTGGGATAAATATGAATATTTGCGGGTCGCGATGTTTAAATAATTCCTTGGCAAATCATGAAGTTCCTAATCTTGCTTTCGTCAAATAAACAATCAATCAACAAACCCAATGTTAGCTAAGTAATGTTCATTTAATAAATAACGACGCTTCATACATAGATTGCAACAAATGCATACTTGTTTTGGTTAGGTTTGAGCTTAATTAAGCGATGGAAGAGGTACGTACATTTATGGTGAAAAAAGTTTTTGGTGGCCAATTTATTGGCTAAACAAGTGAAAAATCATATTCCTTAAACCTTAAACAGAGAATGAAAAGATTTTAACTAATCCAAATAACTAATGAAGTCCTTTCCTTTGTTCCGGGGTAGGAAGCTGTCCAATATTACAGGCGTCCAAAATTTGCAATCAAGTAATCAAATTTGCCTTTGGGCTCCGATTCACCTCGTCATGGCTAAAAGAATAATTGGATGAAGTTTGCAGCTGTAAAGGACTCGCAAGCTAAATCTAATTATTTCATGGTATCTACAGCTGGGTTTGTCTACAGTCCGTTACTGATCGTTATACGTTATACGCCTGTATCAGATATAGATCACACCACACACCGGTTTTAGGTATTAAATTATTGTGGTGCCCCCACAGAGGTGAATTATTCACTAACATGGATGGGCATAATTAACAGCGTTGGATATCAGGATCGATATTTGAACGGACAAAGATGCAAATACCTACGTTAAGTAAAATATAACGCACATGTGATGATAGCAGATAAAAACAAAACACTTTCGATTGTCTCGACTGACATTCGAAAAAGCAATATGAAATCAATGATAGGTAGCTAATTGTCCAATCACGCTTGCGCAGTCCCCGGTCAGAAGTATAAAAGCACGTGGTAACTATTGTTTATTTACATCTAGCTGGTTGCAGCGGACGCACGCAATTTAACATCTAACAATCGTGTGACGTTTAATTTAAGATAGCATTCATTAAAATATTCGCAGCTAATTGGGCGGGGGTGGGTCGCTGCAGTCGAGAAACGCCCTCCGCAGGGCTATTGATTTTGGGGACCTGCATGTCTTATATCTACAATTTGTTGTATACAGCTGCGCTGACTCAATTAGTCTGCTAGGTACCATGTAGATAGGTAATCCTTCGTGGAAATTTCATGGGGTATAATCCTAAATGACCATATTGTTATATGCAAAGCAGTCGTCTGCCACAATAGATCAGATACAATGGTCTGAAAGCAGATATATACCATATTGGATGTCGAACGACCCATGTGTTAACAAAAGCAGTTATAAGTAATTAGCGATTTATTGTTTGATACCGTTAGAGGTCGTCTAAGCTGAAACGACGCGCCCCACTACTTGGTTGATTTTGATGTGTGCGTGTAAATCAATGGCAATACTTCATTCGTGAGTGTCAAACTGTCAACTGTTACCGTGCACTAGGATCTGTATGCGTACATCACGGTCGACTAGTCGCGTGACAAAATGGACTACGCTAACTGCATGGAGCATCACTGCCGCATTGTATGAAACAATATGTCCTTATTGTCCGGCCTTTATGGATTTTGGATCAGTGATCAGTAAAGTCCAGTTGGACNCTAATATCAATGCATTAGGTACAAATGAATTTTATGGTCAATACACTGCGTAGGTATAGCAAAACTACTTCGATATAAAACATACCTAAACACCTGTACCAGACAAAATCTAACAAAAACACAAATGCAGTCCAAATTGAAACGCTAGCTATTAATCATAACTACAATCTCATAGCGGCAGATTAAGTTAAAAACCACAGTGAAAGAATGTGTCACCGATTAGGTAATTAGAGCATTAACGAAATGAATCACGTAGGTAGTCGCCCGCCACACATACTGGCAGGCCCTCGATTCCGCTAACAACTGTCTATATTATTCAACGAAAGTAAACAGCATCTGTTGTAGAATAACAATTAGTGTGAACACGTATAGTCGACGTGTTCGATGCATTAAATTTCAATCTATTCTCGCTCGGTTTCCTTTCTGACGGCTGCATTCTAAATTATTATTACCGAGCAACACGATCGGATCCGGCTGGAAGACGGGAGAGCGGGGGGACGCGGACGCGACCGGTGTGGCGGCCATCTTGAGACGTGACGTCACGTGACGAGTCAGCCGAGCGTGCGGCCTGGCAACGTCGCAATCGCAGTTAAACAGTGCTCTGTTGCCGCTCATTTCTGTTGTGCTTTAATAATAATGAAGGCAACTCATCGGTTTTTGTATGCGACTGAGGATCGGAGGAAAAACAGTTATGCGGCCAGGTAAACGTAAACGGAGATGACGGAGAACACCGGTGATCGTGGCCACACGCCACACGTACACCGACACCAAATCTGATTTTATGGAGATCATTCGTCACGTTTACAAGATTACTTTCTAATTCTGAATTTGAATGAAGGCACTTCATATTGTTTTTAAATATTCACCTAATAACTTAGGTACCTAGTACGTATTTTGATTAGCAGCTAGTTTACATGATTGGGATAAATATGAATATTTGCGGGTCGCGATGTTTAAATAATTCCTTGGCAAATCATGAAGTTCCTAATCTTGCTTTCGTCAAATAAACAATCAATCAACAAACCCAATGTTAGCTAAGTAATGTTCATTTAATAAATAACGACGCTTCATACATAGATTGCAACAAATGCATACTTGTTTTGGTTAGGTTTGAGCTTAATTAAGCGATGGAAGAGGTACGTACATTTATGGTGAAAAAAGTTTTTGGTGGCCAATTTATTGGCTAAACAAGTGAAAAATCATATTCCTTAAACCTTAAACAGAGAATGAAAAGATTTTAACTAATCCAAATAACTAATGAAGTCCTTTCCTTTGTTCCGGGGTAGGAAGCTGTCCAATATTACAGGCGTCCAAAATTTGCAATCAAGTAATCAAATTTGCCTTTGGGCTCCGATTCACCTCGTCATGGCTAAAAGAATAATTGGATGAAGTTTGCAGCTGTAAAGGACTCGCAAGCTAAATCTAATTATTTCATGGTATCTACAGCTGGGTTTGTCTACAGTCCGTTACTGATCGTTATACGTTATACGCCTGTATCAGATATAGATCACACCACACACCGGTTTTAGGTATTAAATTATTGTGGTGCCCCCACAGAGGTGAATTATTCACTAACATGGATGGGCATAATTAACAGCGTTGGATATCAGGATCGATATTTGAACGGACAAAGATGCAAATACCTACGTTAAGTAAAATATAACGCACATGTGATGATAGCAGATAAAAACAAAACACTTTCGATTGTCTCGACTGACATTCGAAAAAGCAATATGAAATCAATGATAGGTAGCTAATTGTCCAATCACGCTTGCGCAGTCCCCGGTCAGAAGTATAAAAGCACGTGGTAACTATTGTTTATTTACATCTAGCTGGTTGCAGCGGACGCACGCAATTTAACATCTAACAATCGTGTGACGTTTAATTTAAGATAGCATTCATTAAAATATTCGCAGCTAATTGGGCGGGGGTGGGTCGCTGCAGTCGAGAAACGCCCTCCGCAGGGCTATTGATTTTGGGGACCTGCATGTCTTATATCTACAATTTGTTGTATACAGCTGCGCTGACTCAATTAGTCTGCTAGGTACCATGTAGATAGGTAATCCTTCGTGGAAATTTCATGGGGTATAATCCTAAATGACCATATTGTTATATGCAAAGCAGTCGTCTGCCACAATAGATCAGATACAATGGTCTGAAAGCAGATATATACCATATTGGATGTCGAACGACCCATGTGTTAACAAAAGCAGTTATAAGTAATTAGCGATTTATTGTTTGATACCGTTAGAGGTCGTCTAAGCTGAAACGACGCGCCCCACTACTTGGTTGATTTTGATGTGTGCGTGTAAATCAATGGCAATACTTCATTCGTGAGTGTCAAACTGTCAACTGTTACCGTGCACTAGGATCTGTATGCGTACATCACGGTCGACTAGTCGCGTGACAAAATGGACTACGCTAACTGCATGGAGCATCACTGCCGCATTGTATGAAACAATATGTCCTTATTGTCCGGCCTTTATGGATTTTGGATCAGTGATCAGTAAAGTCCAGTTGGACAGCCAATCCGGGAGCCATCGCTTCTTACGATGTACGTTCTACAAAGATAATAAAAAAAACATTAAATTCATTAGTACGTTATGAATTTGTTATTAAGTCTTTAATGAAGCTAAGAAATTATTTATTTACAATTAATAATAATAAATAAATAAAAAAAAAAAAAATAAAAATAAAAATAAAAAGCCTTTTATTTCCTTGTTTAGTTTTTACATAGGTACTTATTCTTATTCCTATTACTAAAACAGAACTTATTTTACTACAAGATATAAATGTATTAACATTAAGATTTTTTTTTTTTTTTTTTTTTTTTTTTTGATTAGCAAGTTTAATATCTTTGTTTATAGTATATGTATTAAGTATGTATGTATATAATATTTGTATGTACGTATATATAATGTATGTATAGTGTAGCTTTCAGGAACCCCTCTCAGGTAAAGGCCTCTTCCAAGGTTTTGCCATTTCTCGCGATCTTGTGCTTTTCATTACCATTTGGGACCAGCGATTCTTTTTTATGTCGTCATTCCCAGCGCGTGTAACCCCTCTATATCGTCTGCCTTCTGGGCCTTTCCAAATAGTGACTGTTTTTGTCCACCTCCTGGTCTTTTTAAAACGTTGCCACATGTCCAGCCCACTTCCACTTAAGTTTTAGGGAGTGGTTTAGTGCATCTAGTGCGTTGGTCTGGGAACCTTATTTTTGTATGTCTTATCTTCTGGATTTTTCTTATTTGTAACATACTGGCGTTCCATGCCTCTCTGACATGTTGTTTCTATTTCTGACCTATTTGTAAATTTTCCAGGTTTGGCAACGCGTAATGTTAGGCATGGGATAAGACAGGTATCCATGACTATTCTTTTTCAAAATTTATAGGCATATTACTTTTAAATACTTCTTTGCAGCTCCAGTATTTTATTCCACGTATTCTTGACTCTTCTTTCTATTTCTAGATCATTGTTGTTCCTGTTGAATCCCAGTTGTTTTCCCAAATAAACATATGCTCTACGTATTCTAGTGGTGCGTCTTCTATCGTTATATTTATCCTTGTATAATTAGACATAATTTTTGTTTTCGTTAGATTTCATTTTTGAATCCTACTTTTAAACTCTCTTCATTCAGGGTTACGATCATGTATTGTAGTTGTGATGCAGTTTCTGAAAAATAATACTAAGTCATCAGCGAATCTTGAGGTGGTTTAAGTATTTACCTCTAATGGGTAATCGAGTTTAACTCCAGTCAAGTTTTCTCATGATCGATTCTAATACTGCGACAAAGATTTTTGGGGATAAGAGGGTCGCCTTGTCTTACTCCCCTTTTAATTGAAAAGAAGGGCCGATTGTTTCTAGCTTACCTTACTGGTGCTCTTGTTGTATATGTTTTTTATATTCTTATATAGCCTTCATCCACATTTGAGTTCTAATGATGCCAAATACATTCATGCGAAAATCAGTGTCCGAAACGCCTTCTGT
>NWSH02000535.1:14309425-14320282 GCA_002382865.2 Heliothis virescens
TTTTTTTTTTTTTTTTTTTTTTTTTTTTTTTTTTTTGATTAAGCAAGTTTAATATCTTTGTTTATAGTATATGTATTTAAGTATGTATGTATATAATATTTGTATGTACGTATATATAATGTATGTATGTGTAGCTTTCAGGAACCCCTCTCAGGTAAAGGCCTCTTCCAAGGTTTGCCATTTCTCGCGATCTTGTGCTATTTCATACCATTTGGGACCAGCGATTCTTTTTATGTCGTCATCCCAGCGCGTGTAAGGTCTCCCTCTATATCGTCTGCCTTCTGGGCCTTTCCAAATAGTGACTGTTTTTGTCCACCTCTGGTCTTTTAAACGTGCCACATGTCCAGCCCACTTCCACTTAAGTTTTAGGGAGTGGTTTAGTGCATCTAGTGCGTTGGTCTGGGACCTTATTTTTGTATGTCTTATCTTCTGGATTTTTCTTATTTGTAACATACTGCGTTCCATGCCTCTCTGACATGTTGTTATCTTATTTCTGACCTTATTTGTAAATTTCCAGGTTTGGCACGCGTATGTTAGGCATGGGATAAGACAGGTATCCATGACTTTCTTTTTCAAATTTATAGGCATATTACTTTTAAATACTTCTTTGCAGCTCCAGTATTTATTCCACGTATTCTTGACTCTTCTTTCTATTTCTAGATCATTGTTGTTCCTGTTGAATCCCAGTTGTTTTCCCAAATAAACATAATGCTCTACGTATTCTAGTGGTGCGTCTTCTATCGT
Organism: Heliothis virescens; assembly: GCA_002382865.2. Taxonomy (NCBI): domain Eukaryota; kingdom Metazoa; phylum Arthropoda; class Insecta; order Lepidoptera; family Noctuidae; genus Heliothis; species Heliothis virescens. The sequence continues at coordinate 14,310,170 of NWSH02000535.1, forward strand.
TATATTTATCCTTGTATAATTAGACATAATTTTTGTTTTCGTTAGATTCATTTTTAATCCTACTTTTAAACTCTCTTCATTCAGGGTTACGATCATGTATTGTAGTTGTGATGCAGTTTCTGAAAATAATACTAAGTCATCAGCGAATCTGAGGTGGTTTAAGTATTTACCTCTAATGGGTAATCCGAGTTTACTCCAGTCAAGTTTTCTCATGATCGATTCTAATACTGCGACAAAGATTTTTGGGGATAGAGGGTCGCCTTGTCTTACTCCCCTTTTAATTGGAAAAGAAGGGCCGATTGTTTCTAGCTTTACCTTACTGGTGCTCTTGTTGTATATGTTTTTTAATATTCTTATATAGCCTTCATCCACATTTTGAGCTTCTAATGATGCCCAAATACATTCATGCGAAATCGTGTCGAACGCCTTCTGGTAGTCAATAAATGAGATGTAAAGAGGTCTCTGCTGTTCTTGGTATTTTTCGATTATCAGCTCCAGAGTGTGGATGTGATCTATAGTGGAGAAACCCTTTCTGAAACCAGCTTGCTCGATGGGTTGTTCTTGTTCCAGTGGTATGCTTATTCTGCGGTTTATTATTGTAGAGAAGAGTTTATATATGGTTGGCAGCAGACTTATAGGCCTGTAATTTCCTATATCTTCCGGGTCTCCTTTTTTGTACAGTAAGATGATATCTGATTCAGACCATTGCACCGGTGTCTCGAAGGTTTCCAGTATCGAATTGAACATGCTGGCTAAAGGTGAGGCTAGAATAATGTGAGCTGTCTTTATAGCATCATTGGTAATGCCGTCAGAGCCTGGACTCTTATCGGGTTTTAATTTCTGAATCGCCTCTTCAATTTCTTTGTAGTCTATCGGTTCCAACTGGCGCTGAGAAGTTTCGTATTCCTTTAGTACATTTAAATAAGTGTCGTTCAAACTGTTGCAGGTATTGGTAGAGCTGTACAGATTTTTGTAAAAATCTGTTGCTATGTTTAATATGCTTTTACGATCATGCTTAGTTTTGTTTTGCTCTTTTAACCCTTCTATCCACATTCTTTTCATTCTCAGTTCCTTTTGACCTTTTTTTAGACTTCCTCCTTGTTCTAAATGACTTCTAATAACTGACATTCTATGTTCTTTGTAGTCCATTTTTATGCATCTGCTTATAAGTTTATAAATCGCTTTCAGTTTATTTTTCATTGCTCTTGTTTTGTTTTTGTTTTTTTGTAGTTCTTGTCTCTGCCTTATAAGATTTTTTGTGCGGTCAGAGAGTGGGCTTCGGTTTTTTAACCTGGTATCCGAACTTCGCGCGCTGTTTAAGCTAGATTGAATTGCTCGTATGAGTTTGTCATGATAGGCTTGTACAGACTCGTTTGGATTTATGTCTCGTAGAGCTGGTAAGAGATTTATTAAGTTCTCCCTGTAACGTGATATTTCGTCTTTATTTTTGAGTGTACTGTATTGGGTATTCATGTATCTGGCTCTACTCTTCAATGGTTCGTTGAGGGAAATTGTTGCTCGAAGTGGCCTGTGGTCTGATGGATAACTAAGATTTAGGGTATCAATGTTCGTGAATATTTTTGGCTGGTTGGACAATATGAAATCTATTTCATTTTTATAGTTTCCGTTTGGAGACCGCCACGTCCATCTCCTTTTTGGACTCTTTTTATAAAACGTGTTAATGATTGCCAACTTGTTTTCCAGCGCAAAGTCTACGAGTCGTTGACCTCTAGCGTTTCTCTCTCCGTATCCATTTTGTTTCATTATTAGGTGTTCGCCTCTCTGAGCCTCTCCTATCTTTGCGTTGAAGTCCCCCATTACGATGTAATTTTTATATGCGAAGGTAATGGCGTTGTAGATATTTTCGTAAAAATTGTTGATATCCTCTTCATCTGCCGCCTCTGTGGGTGCGTAGACTTGAATTATGGAGAGCTGAAATCCTTTAATGTTCAAGTTGAGTAGAGCAACGCGTTCTGAAATGCCAATATGGCTATCTATGTGCTGTTTGAGCTGTTTGTTTATTATAAAGCCAACTCCGTACATGCCGGGAGTTTGACCTATGTAGCAAAGAATGAAGTCTTCGTATTCTTCTGTATTTTTTCCAAGACGTCGTACTTCAGATATACCAATTACATCGTATTTTATGTTTTTAAGTGCCTCTCTGAGTTCAATTATTCGTTCGTACGACGAAAGCGTTCTTACATTATAGGTTGTTATGTAGATATGATTTTTGACTTTAGATTCTAGTTGTTTTGATATTTGTGTTCTTGGAAGGTTTTGGTCTTGTTTATTTACAATTAAATATAATTACAATTACGATGAATAAAACAGTAAAACATGATGTGTGGTCTCAACAATATCACTATTCACTCATTTCAAAACTATCACTTTCATCTGACTCATAGTTAATATTGAATTCATTCAAGTCCATGTCAAAATATTGTAAATATTGTTTTTCTATTTCTTCAACATGGCGACATGTGTTTGACCACATTGTACTGTCAATCTTTTCCAGTCGTTCATTTATTAGCGACATAATAAGTATGAAATCTTTTGCTAAGTCTTTATTTGCCAAGTAGTTTTTTAATATCTCCCATATCGTTTTAATGGGGTTGAGTTCGGGGTGGTGAGCGGGTATTCGTAAAGTTTCAAACCCTTTCGACCGAATCAGTTCGTCAATAACAAAGCTTTTTAATCGATCTTTATTTTTTAAAATTAAGTCATACAGCTCTATCTTTTTCATTGTATCGTTAAACGGAACATGTTTTGCAGCAAGCCATGTCTGCATGGCATTTTTATTTGAATTGAAGTTAGGAGCTTTTTCTGATAAAGCATTGTAAGAAGCGCTATCCGCCACGATGACTGCATATTTCGGGAGATTAGGTAGTAACTTTGTGGTGAGCCAATTTTTATAATCTTCAAGATTCATATTGTCGTGATAATCGACACTTGTTGCGTTTGCTTTAGACACTAAACCAGCATTAGGAACGAATCCTTGACATCCACCAGCGTGAACAATTGTGATCCCTATACCTTTAGATGTATTTTTTTGAAGGGGTAGTACTCCTTTCTCTAATTTACGCCATACGTTTTGAGTATTTGTTGTATGTACATAAGTTTCACCTGTAAAAACGATATATCGGCCTTCATCACGATACTTTTTTAACTGCGTTAAATACTGAAAGCGCAACATTTGTACATCGTGTTTTTCAACCAGAACTTTACTGTTGTCATCCATTTTCAACCACTCGTAGCCAGATTCCTTCAAAATGGTGCGCAGAGTCTCTAAGCAGCCGCTATAACCAATTCTTTCTATCAATACCTGTTTAACTTTCCTTAATGTGGGTACTTCATTAAATTCTGTATGAAATGTTGTTATCGTCCTTCGAAGGACACCCATATCAAAATCATCTAGCTTACACTTAGTACGCCCCCTTTTTGGTCTTGAGGGGGATTTAAAATTTGTCTCTGGTGTCTTATCCTTTGATGTAGAAGCTTGTCTTTCTTCTCTCAAAATTCGCGTAATCGTGGATTCGCTGGTACCAACGGCTTGGGCAGTTCGCCACCTAGCATCAGTAAGTTTTTCTACTCCATTTTCCGCTTCATATTTCATTCGGTGGTATACTTTCGCAATAATTTCTTTTGACTGTGAAGAAACAAATATAAATGTACGCATGTTGGCCAAAGTACAGAGGTTAAACTTGGGATCATAAATTAAAAAAAAAAACAAATAAGTTGGCTTAAGTAATAGTATGATCATGTGTATGATAAAATAATCTACCTGACTTTGAAGATGCTTTTTAGTCGACATGCTGAGATTGCTTTTGATCAAACGACACGTGCTGTTACGTCAGAGTCAAACCAACAACTGAATGAGTTTATTGCGCTTATATTGTAAAGCATGTGTGTGGGGCGCGTCATTTCAGCTTAGACGAGTTCTAACATGAATGAACTGCCTAATAGAAGCTGATTTAGAATTTGCATTATTCGGGACGTAAAGTAAATTTTCAAAAGCAGTCGGCCGTAATGTACTAGAAGGATGGTAGCAAATAGCTGAGCACTGGGTCCGCCTAACCTAGCATCACGTATAGTGTGCCGGGACTGGCGTCCGGATCGATGGGCGGCGGTGCGCAGGACGCATGCGCCTGCCCGCACCCATAAACACGTGTCAATGTTTATTTACGTTCTGTTCACGTATTAACTTGTAAACTTATACAATCATCGGCTAGTTTAACGCTTTCCAACAACTCGCTGTTTGTGTTACTTGTCCACTATCTGTTGTTTCATTGTTATTCCGGTCTAAAGTTGACGACGAATGAGGAGCTTAGTTTACATTTTTATCAAATTGTCATGTCTTACATATGTAAGCCTCTACAAAACCTAAGAAAAGCAACTGACCTTTTAAGAGTTAATTTGGAGGTTTTTTGTAAAACCTGTTCAAAAATGTAAAGGTCAGGATCGTTTTAACTTCTGGTTTAATAAGAAGAAAAAATGTTTAAATTTGGAGTACGTGGAATAGCAGTATGAAATGAACAAGGTTGATAGTGTAAAAATAAATATAATTCTTGTTTTCCTTGGTGAAGTAGAACCGGTAAAACTTATGGGTTTTTTAAATGAGCGGATATTTTCCGTCATTCAACGGTCTACAATTTGAATTTACTGATTTTTAGGAACCAAATTACTGGCATATTGTAATTTTTCCCTTTGTCTTTGCACATGTTAGATGGAACAACCGGACAATAATTAAAACCTGCAGGTAAGGACTAGTTAATCATTTTATTCAGGCATCGCTTGCACTGTCTCTAGTTAAACTTTGTTGATTAGTTGATGGATCAAAGATAATTAAATTATCGATGGAGCAAAAAACAGATAATATTAAAGAAAGGACCGAGTCTCAAGCCACCACGACTGTTCATATCTCAGGCTGTGTGAGATACTGCGGTTTGTGTAAAAACGACAGGTCGGTGTTGATTGAGGCTAGGTTGATGGCCGGCCTTGCCGCTTTGCAGTTGAGAAACTTCGCATACTAGAACAGCCTAGCATGCTTGTAAACCTATAGCAAAGGTGAGTTCTTCTGCGAAATTTATGTAGACGTAGACGTTATGAACACCGTAACCTTAAAATATGCTCTAAATTATGGCTTAGTTGTACCGTATCGTCTGGTTTCATGTCTACCCATATTTAGAGTACTATGATTCAACAACCCCAACGAAAATATTGCGTTACATCATCCCGTAACGCCAAGGGTTGAGGGCAGGGGTACTATCGATTGGTGACGTCATGGACCGCCGCCCCACCCTAGCTTTGTGTACCGTTAAAGCGAATTAGTTGGACTTGCCTATCGATTGATACATTTGCCAATTAAAACAAAGGGTAGGAGTCGACAGATTGCTTTAGAATCATATATTATTAATTCAGTGAAATATGATATTAGCTGAAAGTCCATGCCGAGTTTAAACCTAGGAGCCTTTTTCCAGTACATAGTATGGAAATGGCAACAAACTTTTAGGAAAAAATAAATTTATCCTGTGATATTAAGGGGGAAAACAGAATAGCGCTATATTCTACTTGGAAGTGCATGGATGGCGGTTTGGCTGTGATATTGCAGATGTCAAGTTATTGGTTTTGATGACACCTGTTATAGTCGAATTAGTTATAGTCGGAGATTCAACATTTTCAAGATGTTACTTCTTACGTAAGAAGTATTATTCAGGATATAGTAAATAAAAAACATATCTGAAACGTAAATATTCGATTAAGCAAGGGATTAAGCTCTCGTTACGTTATAGTTCATAAGCGCTAGGTAAATCAATATAACATGAAAGCTACTTTAAGACTGGTATCATCATCACGAGTCGTATTCAATTCCATTACATGACGGTAATGAAGACTTGTCTGATTGCGATTCAGAAAGCCGAATGTGCTGTAAGGGCGGTGGGCGCATAGGTAGGTGTGCAGATGTACTGCAAGTAAAGCTGGGGAGAGAACCCATCGACATCGACCTCATATGTACTTTCCACAGACGCTGATCAATAAACTGAATATCTATCCCCAACGACGACGGCGGAACTTTGAACACTAATGTTAGTCAAATTACATATCGACCTGACGACTCAATGCAATTTACTTGGAAACCACGTATCTGTTTTACATTGGCGCTTTCACGAATGCCCAGCCAAGTTGGAAATACCAAGATCGCGTAAAAAACGTTGAATATTCAAATGATATTAAATTATAACAAAATGGTATGTTAACATCAAGACCTATCGTAACGTTTTCGAGTCGTTTACCTCACCGACGCAACCGAGGGGGTGACGTGTAATCTTGGTGTGTATCGAGCGCCGCAGCCGGCCGACGGCGCATGCGTAACTACATCGATTCGGCTGTTCAGCGGTCGATGCGCTCCCATCGCAGCACGCCATGGCGGAACAGATAAAACACCACACTACACTTCCATAGACAGCACACACACATGCGCCTAAAATCTGCAACGACCATCATTAAGCTCACACGATGTCAATGGCTCGCTGGTCTTGATGGAGTTAAAGATTTTAATACGTAATAGAAACGGTGGAATCTCTATAGTTTAATTGAGACACAGTTAAGTAGGTACGTCCGGACTGATTATTTGGCAGAAAATAAAAATTGAGCACCTTACAAATAAAAATATGATGCATACAAATGTCAGAGGAGCTATTGTTCTACGATATTCTTCGTAGTGGCAATGTGGAATGAACGACAGGTAGTAAAACAAGTTGATGACAATGGAGTTCGTCGGAACGGTGCTTTAGCATTTTTATTAGAAAAGTTAGAAAGCTAACAATCACCATAGTACCATAGTAGTATAGTAAGCTTTTGTTCTGATTACCGGCTTAACATAAGCTCAGAGTTGTATTTTGGAATGGTAAGACAGAGCCTTTGTTCTGGATAACAAAGAGCCCCGTGATGTGAGAGAGAAGGACACAGCATTCCGGGAAGTAAAACGCAAGCCTTTAGTGCTTGGGAGTGCACAGCGCGTCGGTGCAAACTGCGATCAATATCTCACCCGTTGGGATCAACCACCCTGTTTTGGCACTGGACACTAGGATATAAATTATGTATGTTTGAGCTCAAGATAGAACATTCGTATTTGTTCAACTACAATATTCAGTTAGTTCACGTTTATTAGCAAAAGCAGTTTAAAAAAAAAACAAGGATTAAACAACGAATTATCTGAAAAAAGAGTTTTGGGAAGTGCATCTGTCTCCTGTCCCCGCCCCAGGGCGGAGGATCAATAGCCGGAACCTGGGGGATTGTTGGCCTCATTTGTCGTGACCCGGTCCTTAGCCTCGCAACCTCTGGTTCTCGGTGTACAGATGCATGATGTAAAAACCAAAATATATTACGATATACATTTTGATTTTTACATCATGCATCTGTATTTTTTTGTTTTACTGTCTGTATTTTGTTAAATTCCGCATTATTTTTGTCACATGATCGCATAGCTATTCTTCGTTTTGTGATGTGCAAAGCACAGAAGGTGCTAAACATCTCATGAGTGTTGTAAGCAAAATTACTTCTGTACTTGAGATTGCAATTATAATTAAATTATTATGATGATCAGCCTCAGAACAAAAAACTTGCTCGTTCGCTAACAGGTAATGCCAATTAAGTGAGCCCGGAAGGCGCAGCAGCCGGGACAGAGGTGCCTACATCCTTGGCCCCGTTGCCTATTTCGCCAAGGCTTCTACCTGTTGATCTACTTTTTGTTGTCACACCTATCACACAGCTGTCTGTTTAGGAGACCGTGAGAACGGAATACATGCATATGTACATTAGAGACTTTTTCAGATACTTATTTTAAATACGATATTAATCATTAAATCGTAATCGCAACAGGTTGACATGATTTAATCTACATAATTTAAGTATCGTTATTTTGTCTTAAAGACAGTGCGCTTTTCAGTAAGTAACGATTTCTATTAGCATGATTTACTATTTACTTACATTCCGCTTTAATGTGGTATTTGGAAACATTAAAATTCTTAGAAACGCTAGCTCACTCATAACACAATTTGTAGCTTTCCCAGCGGCATAACTTGTTCATTAGCAAAGTTAGTACTTCAGTATGTAGCTACAGCACGTACAAGTTCGTTAGCAACATTAAAGTAAGTTGTAAAGTTGTCGGGCGCAGCATCTGCAGCTGGAGGATCAATAGCCGGGGCTGGGCGACCGGGTCGCGGGATCCTTGGCCTGGTTACCCGGCCGTACACCTCTCATGTCACCTTCACAACAAATAGGGCGATGTCGACCACAATACCTACTCGAGCGGTCTTACATCATTACCTCTTATAGAATTTACTTTTTAAAATAGGAGTCACTGAAGCTGGGATTCCCTAAGTACAAATCGTGTGCCTACCCAGTAGGAAAACCACATGACAGTGTCATGTTGGTGTGTTATGTTATAATTACTATGATAGTGACGACATAGTTTTATGATGTTAAAACTGAATAATGGACCAATCTTAATAGCTAAAGGAAATGCACAGTAGACAAACAGCTAACTTTTGATTTCACAAGACAGCGGAAATGCATTTCGTCGACTTCATTCTGATTCTATCGTTAGACTTGGTGCATGGTTTCCTTTTATTAATCATATTTTTTCTTAGTAGGATTATAACCTTCAGGAAAATATTTTCGATAGTCAGGGTGCTATAAATTTACGTAATTATGTAGGTTGTTACCGTTGTTGCGACTTATAGTGATTAGTTTTAGTCTGCGGTTTGCCTGTTTTGCAAAGAATGGAAACAACACTTTTTCCCTGTAACCCTAATGATGACTAAAAAGGAAAACGGCTGTTTATTATTCCATGCTGTTTAATTAAATGCCGAAGTAACGATTAATATTAATATGTACGTAGGTATATCGATCAATAAATGCAAAACACGTTATATTTATATCACTTGTGTTACTTAGATCACAAACAAAGAAAACACCATAGGTTCTTACACTAGTGATATCTTTATCGACTTATAAAAGCCCTATTTTAGACAAGAAGACCAGGAGTTTACGCCTAGTAGATGTGTAACCAGCCAAAGTACATTTATTTCCATTTATACATTTAATTCCGTTTACTTTATCACTACACATTACGCCCATGACATTTAGCATACGAGTAAGTTTGGAGGAAGCAAAAAATAACCTTCCGATATTGACGCGAGGGCACCGCTGTACACGTGGGTAATATTTGCCGGCGCACCCATCTATGTAAGCGAAGCTTATCGATTTGCACTTCCAGGTAACACGATAAGTGTAACAGGAAATTCATAGTTCGCTAATGTAAATAAGTTGTTGTAAACAGAGGCTCGGCAGACAGCGAGCCTTGTGCGCCGGAGTCCAACCGTGCCCACTGTTACGTGAGCGCATTTGCTGCGACCAAAGGCGTTAAATGTCAAGAGTGTTGGGACCTTCTAATTTGATATTGGAGTGGTATTATACTTAACCTGTTTATATTAATAGCCGATAATGGATGAGGAAGCAGTCGTCAGAAATCGTTAAGTGGATTCGCTCTTAAAGCGTTGGACAGCTTATAATATGAAGGATAGAAAAGTAGCTCTGTTACGAGTTGTGTCGAAATTGTAATATCCAAAGCTGTAGAATTTGTAATATTGATATTAGGCGATTAAGTAAATCCGTGGCATCAAGGCTAGCGCCATACTCGCTATGCAAATAAGTGCGATAAGCGATAACATGGTGTGACTGTACGCAAATAGACGCATCCTCTCTGGAAACGGAAAGTGTGGTCGACAGGCTGTGATTGTGTCACTCTATAATGTATTACTTGCTTGGAATGATCATACTGTTTTATGGCAGTCTACACTTTTAAGGTCTATAATTACAAGATAAATAAATAATTATAGGATAAAATTAACAGGCCAACAAGAATAAAGTATGGAGTCAAATAGCTGACTCCAGAGGGGCAAAGGTATTTGACGAAAACTGTAAATGAGTATTCGTATAAGCAGACGAACATCATCATCATCATCTGCCTAGCCTTTTTCCCAACTATGTTGGGGTCGGCTTCCAGTCTAACCGGATGCAGCTGAGAACCAGTGTTTTACATGGAGCGACTGC